>OU898284.1:51604180-51870001 GCA_918026665.1 Diabrotica balteata | reverse complement strand
AAGCCATTGTTGTATTTTTGATCCAAATTTTAGAATTAGTTTTGTGCTCAGATCCTTAGTCAGGAGCCGTAATATTGTTCATTATATACGTAGATAGCAGATCCAAGCTCAACACTGTTGAAAGATTCCCTCAGCTGACTGGTTTTGTCCCCTCTCATTTTAAGTTTTTCTTTGCTTGTTTGCCTATGTTTGGCCCTCAATGTGTTTCCTGCACTAGAACTACGTCACATTTGTGTTAACCGCATATGTCTGATAAAGTTAAGTAAAATAAAGTATCTTTATCTCTAGATATTCCGTTAATATTTATAGACATAATTAGGATAGTTGGCTTTAAAAGGCCAATTTGGTCGATCTTTAAACCCTATAAAAAATGGCTAATTTTTCACTTTTCATTAAAAATTTTAATTTTATACTGTTACTTTTAGACAATATTTCTGTACAGTAATAACTGTAGTTAATATAGAGTCTCTTTGTGAAAAGTAAATGAGTTTGTAATATCGGTCACAACTCATATATGGATAATAAGAAAGTAAATGGTTAAAATACGTGTACAAAATTTTAACTACATATATCGGCGCCATTGTTCAGGAGTTGGGTTTATCTCAGAGATCAAAGGTTACGTTACATGCATGTTCCAGGTTCTATTTACGTATTTTCATTCCTGAAAAAGTATATTTATAATAAAGCCCTGAAGCTACCTTTAGATTCTATGAAAAGTAGAATCTATGGAAATTAGCAAATTAAAAATAAAGACATAATTCTGAGTGGCCAGCTTGAGACAAACAATTATCCCGTCCATTACTTATTCAGTTACAAACTATAACGTGTAAACGCATACATCTTTTATTGTTAGATAAAATAAATTTTCATCAAGTAACGGTTTCAATAAACTTCGCATATTGGATATATTTACAGCTACGATAAGGTAGAGTTTATGTATTGATGTGGAGTCTTAATCTACGTGTTAAGGATGTGTTGATGTCACCCATACTGGCAAGCTTGCGGAGAATATTATTTCTGGTCCTCAGTTTTCCTTTTAGTTGTGTGTGCAGTACAAAATATTTGCAAGGTATTTATAGCAAGTCCAGAGTTGAAGCATTTCATGACACTATTGGATTTGGCTTAAAATTCATTTATAATGTATTTTTATTGTGTTTAAGGTATGATTTATATTTTTATCCACTTCAGCAACAAAATTTTTTGGTGCATCAATAGATATATCGTCTTCATAATACCAGTCCTAGTATCTACTGGTAGATGGTAGATCCAAGCTCAACATTGTTGAAATGTTCCCTCAGCTGACTGGTTTTTTTTCTCTCGCACTTTGAGTTTTTCTTTGCTTTCATTGCCAGCAAAGATCTTCACTACAAATACGTCACATTTGTATTAAACTCGTAGGTATATCTAATAAGTTTAAGTAAAGTAAAGTTTTTTTATCTCTAGATATGCCCTCAATATTTATAGACATAATTAGAATAGTTGGTCCTGAAAAGGACCGATTTGACAAAATCATATTGAACGGGTGATTAAAGAATTAGCCGATTAATTTATTATTCATTACTCAGGATATGCCCGACGGTCTCGTTAGTACTTCAGTCTTCGTGAAGGCTGCTTCTTTTAACCTCATAAGTAATGGGTTAACTTTAATTTTTCATTAAAAATTTAAATTTTACATATTGACTATTACTTTTCGAATACAATTCGAATCAGATTTGTATAGTAAAAACTGTAGGTGTTAAAGAGACTCTTTGTGCAGAGTAAATAAGTTTATAATATCGGTCACAACTCATTTATATTGATAAAAAACAGTGTACAACAGGTAAAGTTATAGTAAAACACTGAAAACTTTGTTTTCAAAACTTCCACAAAATTTATTTTAACTTCTTGTCACTGCAGATGTTTCGGCTGATTGCCTTTCTTAAGTGATCTATTTTTGGCATGCGTTTACACTTTATAGTCTTTAATGAAATAGGTTGAGGAGGGGAGAACTATTTGTCTCAAGTTGGTCATTTAGAATTATATCTATGTTTTTTAATTTGTTGATTTTAATAGATTCTAACAAAGATAGCTTCATCATCATCATCAACTAGCCTTTAACGTCCACTGCTGAACATAGGCCTCTCGCATGCCGCTTAGTCCGATTTTGCGCCATCTGAATCCAATTTGTAGTCACTCTTTTTATGCCATCTGTCCATCTCGTTAGAGGTCGACCATTATTTCTGTTAGCTTGTATTCGGGGTCTCCATTCCAAAGTTCTTTTTTTCCACTGGTCATCAACTGATCTTGCTACGTGACCTGCCCAGTTCCACTTTAGTGTTGTTATCCTTTCAATAACGTCTGCTACTCCTGATCTTTTGCGTATAGTAGCATTGAGCAGTGTTCATAACTAACTAACGTTGTTCTTGTGAGGGTTTCTGCGCCGTAGGTCATCCTTAAAGATAGATCTTATCATTAAAGATAGCTGAAGGCCTTTATTTTGAATGTGAAGAATGTTGAATTCGTCATTAAAAGAATGATTATGATCTAGAAGGTGAAGTGCGTATGTAGATCACAATCATTCTTTTAATGACGAATTTAACATTCTTTATAATTCAAAATAAAGGCCTTAAGCTATCTTTGTTAGAATCTATTGAAATCAACAAATTAAAAAACACAGATATAATTCTGAATGACCAACTTGGGACAAACAGTTCTCCCTTCCTCAACCTATTTCATTAAGGAATATAAAGTGTACACACGCCAAAAATAGATCACTTAAGAAAGGAAATCAGCCAAAACAGCTGTAGTGATAAGAGTTTAAAATAAATTTTGTGGAAGTTTTGAAAACAAAGTTTTCAGTGTTTTATTGTTACATAAAATGAATTCCTATCAAGTAACGGTTAAATCGATCAATTATTTAAAGTAACAGTGTTAAAATAAGTGTACACAATTTTCTTTATCAAAAAGTAGGAAAAGATATGTTTATGCCTTTTATTTTTTTAAATCTTTTCTACTGCTTTTATTCTACCGTTCAGAGGCGAACTAAGTCCTAGGCAACCTAGACGCCTATGGCCTAGAGCCAGAAAATTAGTTATTAATTTTTATAATTCTTTCATTTTTATTTAACAGAAAAACATGATATTCATTACTATTGCTGAAACATTTAAATTATGCCGATTCGTTAATCGCTTTTACCCTTGGGGATATCAAAAACATTATACATCAATGTCGCTGTGTCCCAATACGTATAAAATAATAAACGAAATTATACAACATAATTTGAAGTAGAGACTGATCTTGACAAGGAATACTTAGACATAGTATTTTATAGTATGTAATATATTCTGGAGTATATACTACATACGAGCCAATATGCTGTATTAATCCTGTGTGAGCGATATTGGTATATTTAGTGTATGGATATATCGTTGCCATCCCTATTTATTATGCACGTATTTAAAAATGATAAAGGAAAAAAAAATTGGAGGTAAGTACATACTTTAATGTGCAGTAGTGACAATAAAATTATTTCTTACATGTTGGCGTTTCGTGGTAAAAATGAAGTATTTTTTGTAAAAATAATGGTAATTATATAGGTGATTTGTAATATTTATCGAGTTCCTTTGAACTGCAACATTGGTACAATAAACTATTTATCCCTATTATATGTGATGAATTTATTTCTATTATATCAAAAGATTTAAAACTCATTATAGTGAACGAAATAAAGGAATCCAAATTTTACTCTCTAATTATTGATTCAACACCAGATATATCTCACATAGATCAGCTTACCGTTATTCTTCACTATGTTCTTCTAAGTGGTATAAAAGGATTTTTTGGGATTTCTATCTATATTTTCTGATACTGGTGAAAACTTAGAGAACGTTATTTTAGAATTTTTAAATAATTTAGGTTTAGACTTTCTGATGGCTTTTTATGTTATATAAAGGTCATTGTAAAAAAAACAGAGATGGAACTAGATTCTCGATGCAAATAGTCAAAAAATTAAATCACAGCTTACTAAAATAGGAAATACGTCTATTTAAGATATTCCAAGGTACAAAGCAGCACCTAGCATATAATGACGAAATATATGTTATAAGAAACTCACTATTTTATGTAAACGATATCTTCAATAAGGTTCAGAGAGCACAAAAAAAGTTTCACTTGAAATCATTGAAGTGAAAACCAAATAGAGCAAATAAAGAGAAGAGAACGATTCAATAAATCTAGATAAAACATTACAGTATTTACTATTTAAATTGGAATAAGCCACAATTAAAGGTTAAAGTACGTTTATTGACGTTTCAATTTCCACTTCGGAAATCGTTCTCAAAATACAAACATCAGTAAATTAAACAAATTTTGTTTTTTGGTAAAAAAATTCTTCTAATAATTTAATTTTATCTGACCCATTTATATTGACAATTTAGGCATACATTATATTATAGTTTAAAGTAGACGACTTTAAAATAATATTGCCAATATTGTTGAGTTGCGCTCCTGGGACGACTTTACTTATAAGATAGTTCATTCGATTACATGAAATCAACTTTAACTTTAGAATATCCGTCAGACAAAAATCATAGCATGTAATTAGTCTTTAAAAAGGCAAACACATGCCATGATGACAGTAAAACTCTCCTGTTAGTAATTCCTATCTTCATTATCCCATAAGTGTTTACACATTTGAGATCTATCTATTCGGGATAGTATTATGAGGTTTTTTTCCTGATTTTTCCCCTTATAATTTACTGTGGAATCACTAACAGGAGAGCTTTACTGTCAACATGGCATGTGTTTGTCTTTTTAAAGACGAATTACATGCTATGATTTTTTTGACGGATATTCTCAAGTTAAAATTGATTTCATGTACTCGACTATCAACTATCTTACAAGTAAAGCCGTCCCATGAACGCAACTCAACAATATTGGTAATATCATTTTTAAAGTCGTCTACTTTAAAATGTATAATGTATGTCTGACTTGTCAATATAAATCAGTCAGATAAAATTAAATTATTCGAAGAATTTTTTCACCATCTTTTCCAAAGTGGAAATTAAAACGTAAACAAACATACTTTAACCTTTAATTGTGGCTAAAATAGATTCAGAACAATTTTAAAAAAACATTAAAATCCTCATGTTATCGCTACAAATCCGTATAGAATGAGAACCCATGCTAAATAAAGAAAGCTCTTATAACAATATGGTTAAGGAAAATAAACCGCAACGACTAAGGCAGATCAGACTCATGCACTATAGGTCATTTCCAGAGGCAATGTGCTAATTGTACGTAAAATAAATCTTTTTAGGGTAGATCTTTTACAGCAGGTGTGGTTCAAATACACCTAAAGCTAAAAACTGTCGATGTTTGTATGAAAGAAGACTATTTCATTTTTTATGCAACTTTAATCTAATCCACTAGGAAAATGAAATTAGTGTTGTTAACTGTATACCATGAATCACAAAAGTTTAATTTAAAAAAAATATATAATATATATATATATAATTAAACAGACTCTTTCGGGCTACATCACATAACGTTTTCGGACCAAAAAGTCCAACATCAGTGAATTATTACCAGGTATACATGAGTCAAGCTACCAAAATTCTGGGTAAGTTGTAAGTAGTTGAAAAGATGTGTTGTTAAAGTATATAACAGGTACTATACATAACAGCTTAAGACTCCCAATAAAGGTTGTTGCTGACTCTCAGACCATGTCTGAATACGTTCTAGATGGCATGTCAGTTGCCATAGTCCGATAGATTTCCTTCGAATCATCAAATTTTCATGGTTTGTTGTAATTTTTTTTCCTCAACTAATTTTTCCAGTTTATTCCTTTTTTGTAATAAAAATTTTTGTTTGTCAACATGTAGTTGATCACTGATTTGTGTCCGCTTCATAAAAGTATACTTTTGTCGATCTTGCCTACTGAAATATGTTATTATTTATTGTGTATTCATCTTATGCGTCCACATTTTTAAGGGTTTTCCGTTTTTATGTTGTATACGTTTAAGATTTACTTCATACCTGGTGCTATGTCGTTGCTAAATCTTGTGACCTGTGACCTTTTTACCCCATTTGAATGGCGCAAATGTCTGCATGTGTTTCATTAATTCTGTTATCAGTTTCTTGCCCTTGTTGTTGTGTACTGTAATATTAAAGATCGCTTTATTTACTTATGTTTACTTTTACTTCCGAATATTTCTTCGCACGCTGTATTTAGTTCTGTTAAATTACGTTAAGACAAATTAGTGTCTTATTATTAACATGTTTTTTCTGATATATCTTGCAAATGTGTTGATCTGACCAGTTTTTCCTTGATTTGAGCCATCGTACAACGGGCTGGTATTCGAAAAGTGAATCTTGCGAATCTAGATTTGGTTTCTTTCGTTCTCTAGCTACTTATCTTCTAGAGCAGGGGTCACAAATTATATTCCGTAATGGTCCGTTTCGAAAGTCTACTACACTTCTGTGGTCCGGACACTCAGCACTAAACCAGGCAGTGGCGTAACCGGAGGGGGGCGCTACCCAGAAACCTACCAGTAGTTGTAACCCCCTTCCATCAAGATATCATTCTCGTTATCTTATTTAGGAAGGGATACATTAGTTTAATTTAATTCAAAATTAATGATTACAGTAAGTCTAAAACTAAAGGTAAAAGTCCTTACAAAATTAGACTATTACTCTGTCAACCGAGATCTGTACCGATTTTGGACAAATTTGGCTTGTCTCTAGACTTTGGGTATCTTCATAATTTGAATACAGTTGTTCATCATCCGGATAAGCCATTGTAGTATTTTTACTATATGGTGGATCCAAGCTCAACGTCGTTTAAAAGTTCTCTCAGCTGACTGGTTTTGTTCTTTCTTACTTTAAGTTTTTCTTTGCTTCGTTTTCGATAGAAATAGCATGTCTATATCTATAATGGGGTTTTTAGCGATCAGCTTTATACCAAGTGCCCTAGGTTAGGCCATATATGTGTTTCCTGCTCTAGAAATAACTTAGATTCGTGTTTAGCGCATATGTCTGATAAGTTTAAGTAAAGTTTCATTATCTCTAGATATACCCTTAACAGTTATTATTAGAATAGTTGGTCCTAAAAAGCACCAATTTGACAAAATCATATTAAAGGGGTGACTGAAGAATTAGGATCTACAACATCTTATCGAAAGCTTGAGTATAAATAGTGCTGAGATGGGAATTACTATAAACGCTAAAAAAACGAAGTACATGCTGATTACAAAAAGGCCACAAAATTTACATCACCTATTGACAATAAATGGTAACGTGATAGAACAAGTAGAAAAATATCAGTATTTGGGAACTTTGATCAATGAAACCAATGATCATACTGTAGAAATAAACAGACGAATAGAGATTGCCAGATCAGCATTTATACGAATGAAGCCACTCCTAACGTGCAAAAATCTAAATTTGGAGATCAGACTACGTACCATTCGCTGTCATATATTTTCAATATTATTATATGGAGCTGAGACTTGGACATTAAAAAAATGTAATTTAAAAAGAATCGAGGCTTTCGAACTCTGGTTATACCGCAGCTTATTGAAAATATCATGGAGTGATAGAATTACAAATAAAGAAGTACTGGAGAGGGTTGGTAAAGAAACAGACCTAATCACCACTATACAAACCAGAAAACTGGAATACCTAGGCCACGTGATGAGGGGACCAAAATATGAAATTTTGAGACTAATAATACAGGGAAAGATTCAAGGAAGAAGATCTGTTGGCCGAAGGCAGAACTCATGGTTAAAGAATCTACGTGATTGGTACCAATGCAGATCGATTGATTTGTTTAGAGCAGCAAGTTCTAAAATAAAAATAAACATTATAATTGCCAACCTCCGTAGGAAGACGGCACTCTAAGAAGAAGAAGAAGAATTAGGCTATTAATTAATTAATCATTACCCGGGGTATGCCCGATTGCGGTGGTCTTATTAGTACTTCAATCTTCGTACAAGCTCGTTCTTTGAACCCCATAAGTAATAAGTCTAATCTTTTATTTTTTATTAAAAATTTAAATTTTACATGCCGTGTATTACTTTTGACGATATTTCGAATCAGATTTGTATAGTAATAATTTTAGGTAATAAAGACTTAATTTAAAATAACTTATTTTTAACAACTTAGGTATTAAAATTGTGATATCGGTCGCAACTCATATATAGGGATTTAAAAAAGGTGAACGAATTAGCGTTACAGCTGATTTGAAAACTAAATATTATGAAACGAGTCGGGGATATTATATTACACAAAATAAACCGCTTGTCTACAAAAAAAAATCGGGGAAAATATGATACGGCTGGAAAGACTAATGACTTAGCTAATTGCCACATAAACATCAATGTAATGCAATTAGGATGATTTTGTATATTTATAAATATACAAAATAATATTATGTTATACATTATACCCATACAGATACAATAGTAAAATGAAACTACAGCTATTACACAATATAGTAAATACTTATTAAACGTAAAATGGTCCACTGAACGTTAACGATAAATGTTTCAAATAAAGGTTAAAACATGTTTTCCAATTCGCGGTAAAAGATTTATTAGAGTTCAGCATAAAAGATAAATTCGTAACAAAATTCATATTATTATTCAAACGGTACTCGATACAGTAGCAAAGTAATTTTGGCAACAAATATGTAGATTGTACCTTACTCCTTTGACACACAGAAACCACAAAAGAATCAGCTATAGCGCAAAGCTACCCCTTAACCAAGACACGACTCTCTTGTTTGACAGATAGAACTCGTCTCTTCGATAACTGAGCAGCCACCTCATCTACTGGATAGAACGACTGTCTTTGATGACTAAGCAGCCTTCATCCCTACTGAATGGAATGATTGTTTTTGATGACTGAGCAGCCTTCCAACCTTATTGGATGGAATGACTCTCTGTTACTGGGCTAATTATACGAGAAGAATCAAAACTAACAAAAAGTCTATTGATATTTTAATAATGCTTTATGTAGTTGCAGAACTACAATAGTAACAACAAAAACTTCGATAAATTCAATACGAAAAAGCGGAAAAAATGGGTGCTCCATATAAACGAGGATAAAAAAATATATCATAAAAAGAGAAACATGATAAGATATACTATGTCAATAGACCAGTACAACTTAGAAATGGTTCATCGGTCTAATTATGTGTGAACTAAAATCACTGTTAATAAAAACATTACAAACGAGATTAACAACAGAATATATACTGGCAATCGCTCCTTTTTAAGCAAAAAATTAAATGGACGACGAAAAAACAAAATAACAGCCGATTGAGCGTTGCAGAAAGAAGAATATTATTAAAGAAATATATGAACCTGTTATGGATAATATCACAAATAAATACAAAGTGCGAAACAACTGGGAACTAATTGATTATAATATAACCAGCCAGATAAAGTAAAAACATAAATAACATCTTGCACTACCTATCTTGTATCTACGCAATACCTTGTAAAAATAATATTGTACATTTTTGAAAACGAACTCCTATTTAAACATCGAAACGCCAAATAAAATATGTATTAATAAATATTGTGTCATATTTCTTGTATTCTATCCAAAAAATAAAAAAAAATAAAGTTGGACATATTGAGATGGATAACTGAATACTATAGAGTACAGTTAGTTGGAGCTACCGAATATTTTAATACAATCAAACTTGGTGTGAACATTTTGGTTAAAAGAATAAATTTGATTTTTATACTACACATGTAGTTGACGTTTCTATATCCAAATTCCTTTTTTTAGTTCTTTTCTAGACACTAGACACGTACTAAACAAATTTTGTTTATATTGCAATTTCTTCTTTTTGTAGATTTAATAGTGATATGAAGATATCAGTTTGATACATAGACATAAAATACAAATGGACTAACTGTTGCAATAAAGATCCCTTTCCCCAGTGCGACAGAGAAAAGTGACGAAAAGTAGAGTAGCGTCTAGAGCCTGACCTACTCTTATGTGCAGACTTGCGCAGTTTCATTTATTTGACATAATATCTATGTTAAAAAAATATAGGTACATATCTTAGAGTATATACTATATACATTATTAAAAACAAGTTGAGATACGAAACTGAACTCACTCTTCTTTATTGAAATTAGGTATAGAACCTTTTAAAGGCATAAGGAGACATGCAGAGAGTGATCTATTCATTAACCACCCTGTATCCTAAAATAAGTTAATTAAAACTATAACATGCAATATATCAAAGTTCTGGGAATTTTGTGCAGAATCCAAAAACTTTATAATATAACCAATGTTTCATTTAAAATATTAAAGTTGGTATCATAGTAATTGATACATAACATCAGTCAACATCCTGTATATAAAATAACAAATTTTTATTGAAAAAAATGCGCAAAAGTTTTTTTTTTAATACTTTTTAAAACCATTTTAAAAAACCTTTAGTTTTGTGTTGCTATTATTTACTATTTATTTTAGAGTTATTTATTTATTAAGAGATAGATTGAAGTAATTATATTATTAATTTATAAAAAAAAATGTTTGCAACCAACAATACACATAAACCTCATTGACACATTCAGAAATGGATACAATTGAACTGCGCATGTCTGCACATAAGAGTAGGTCAGGCTCTAGACGCTAGTGAAAAGTAGTCCCTGCATCTCTTTCTAATTTGTCAGGTTTATCGAACACGTGGTCAATAAACCCGTCCCATTAGAGAAAGATGCAGGGATTGCTTTTCGTCAGTTTTCTCTGTCGCATTGCGGAAACGCGGATGTATGGCGGCAGCCAGACTATTTGTATTATATGTCTATGGTTTACTACATGCATTTTTTATGTGACAACGTTATCAGAGATATCTAAATTGCTCCAATCTTCTATGTTCTATTATTACATTTATGCTCTAGATCTTATCATCAGCATAACTAGGAGCTGTTTTGTACCTTGGGCCGTTAATGGATTACATCGTAAATAGGTGCTATTTCTATCTTAATACGCTGTTCTTTAATTTTTTGACTATTTTAATTGAGAATCTGTATTTTATTCTACTGTTTATTAATGCAGAGTTTCTTGGCGCTCCTTTCCATCTTAAGTTTTTTGTTTCCCTTATCACTATTACAACAATTTTTCGGGATACCGACGTAGAAAATTCGTTGCTATGTACATGTTTCGATGTCCAACAGCAGAAAATTTGTCTCGTTGTAAAGTCAATATTATTTTATTAGAAAATATGATATTGTCTAATAATAAGTTGTTTTGCGTTACTTTCTCAGACTGCTAGCGTCGTGCCGTCTGGTATTTAATATTTCGCTGTTTAAGCAACAATTTCTATATGCATTAACTTAATGCTGATATCCTGCTTCCCCAATCCAGGTAGCTGTTCCGAAACCAATAAAACTGTTACACTCATGCTTCCTATTAGCCAGCCCAGGACTATAGGTACGCGTTATTATCGTACTGATATTAGTGCTGCCCCTTATAAGTGAATGGAATATAAAAGGAAGGTTTTGGCAATTTAATAAGCTCTTGTGTGTTAGAATATAACTTCGAGAAAGTAAAAGGAGATCAAACCGCTATTCGGATTTAATCAATAGATAAAATATTAGAATGCTATAAAATAATGCTATTTATTAGCATTAATTAGTTTATAATAGACACTTACTAAAGTTTGAAAATAATTAGAGCAAGTAATATAAATTATCACCGTGCTTATTATACATAAAAATAAAATTATATTGTTAACAATTTATATTGTAACCTATTTAAATACATTAGCCAAATATTCATGAAATTCCTCGATGAGTGAACTGGTGGATATTTAAATAAATTTTAGTTCCAAAATGTACCTGCTATAAAATTTGAAAATCTACGACTAATACAATTATTGACAACATTGCAGGAGCTTAGTTGTGTATGCTAAAAACTATATACGGATCCCAAAAATATTTTATCCAGTTACGGAGTCCACTAGATCCTACCTGTTGGTCGGAGTTTACATAAAGCGCTACCTAGATAATAATATACATGGTGTATATTCTACTGGAGTTAGTATAATACCGTTTTAGTACGGAGCCTACATTAACCGTTAGAAGTATATATATATATATATATATATATATATATATATATATATATATATATATATTTATATATATATATATTTATATATATATATATATATATATATATATATATATATATATATTATATATGTACGTATTCACTCCCTCTTATTTTTTCCGATATTATTTTTACTTGTTAAAGTTTTTTGTAAGTTTACTTTTGTTAAATTATTGTTGTAGAAGTTAACAGTAAGTCTATTTAAGTTAGTTTACACACAAAATTGCCTCCCGAAATAATTGTAAGAGTTGTTTTGGAATATAAGTTTTTCAGTTTCTTATTTGGTTATGATGGTAGAAAAGTTTTATTTTTATATAAAATAAATAAAACATTTTGATAATAATTAAATTTAATTAAATTAATATATTGTAGATTGTAATTAATTTAAATTAACTTGTTTACTAACTTTAAAATAATATAAACACGTCTCTGTTCTAATCACTTGTGCCAGTCCGTAACTGATCTGGTCTGTTTTCAATATGGCGTCTGGTTACTTTTATACTTCAAAGGCGCCGACTAAGAGTGTCCTAACTGTTTGTGGTTAAACTGTGCTATAGACTATAATACATACAACTCTTGACATTTCCCATTAGTTTTGTGGCAGCAAACAAAATAGCGCCATCTCATGGTATGAGTTGATAACTACAAACTTATGCATTTAATAGCCTGTTATTTAATAAGTGTAATTTATTAGTTTATTTATAGAATAAATCAAAATACAAATTTAATTGTGAGTTATTTTCTTTAATTTGATATTTTTACATTTTAATTTATATAATTTTTTCTTATTACTGTCGTTAATTTTATTTACATAAGCTTTTATTAACACATTAAAATATTTATCTATAAAAGTCTTGTAACAATTTGTACATACATTTTGGAGAGTTTCTTAAAAGTCACATTTTAATTTCAATTTATATTTAACATTTTCAACGCTTTCTTTTATATAATTTTGAAAATACCTTTTAAATATTTCATTAATTTTATCTGAAGCTCCCTTGGCTTCATCATTTGGAAATTTAAAATTAGATGATTTCTCATATTTTTTTAACTCTATTAAGGTATTTTCTAAAGAATAATTATTAAAAGAGTTACATACTGCATTTCTACATTGTTCGTGAGGCAATTGACTGCAAACCCATCCTAACACATAAGTCTCAGAATTTTTTTCGATCGTATCGTAATTGTCATTACTTATGTCGTTTTCGGTGCAATGCTCGATAGGATTATTAAGCAATACTTTAATTGGATTTTTGAGCATTTCATCTTTTTGAATTAAAAATGAACAAGCATCAATGTCGCTGTTGCTGCCCGCTGATGGTTGCAGTAACTGATTTGCCATGACAGATCGCAAGTTGCACCTAAATTTCACATTGTCAGGTGTATTATTATTAAAACCCTTAGCCCTAATAATAGAAAATAAATTTTCTATACAGTCTTGGGTTAGCCTTTTTGTAAAAAGAAATTGAAACCCATAATTGCTCTTTAAATCATTCCAAAGCAACTTCAGAGAATTAATATTTGATATCCATCCATTGATACATGTTGGATTAACTCTTCTTCTGTTCAATTCTCTGATATTACTTAGAAATTATTTTAAATCGTCCAATTTATCAATATGATAATGATTTTTTATTGAAATTGGCTTTCTGAATTTCTTGTCATTATATTTTGAAGAATTAAAAATGTCAAATAAAGTGTCCACTTTCTCAATAAAGTTAGCTGTGTATGCTGCACTCGCTGGTAATTTATTTAATCTAACATGACATAGCATCCCTATTTTAGCGAGATTAGCTAATAATACAAAAATTAGAAAAAGAAAATTTGTATGTTTATGTTGACAAAACGTAGTTATCAACTCAAGCCGCCGTGGCGCTAGAAGCGACGTGCTGCCAGTTTTGTGTCGGAGTTGGATGTATTATAGTCTATAGTATTTGCCTACGGTGAACTAATTATACTGTAAAAAGGTACCGAACGCGCAACTGTTTTCGCGCATCCGCTTGTCCGTGTCGGTGCGAGGGAGCTGCAGATCCAGATCGATACACGTCTGTACTGTAAGGCGGTCGGCGGCAAACTGCACGTAACATGAAGAGTCTTCGTTTGTGCCTCCGACTGATCTGCCCATCCCGTGGGGTGTGCAAATCAGCCGTGACACTGGCCTACCTATCTTTCGACATACGGCCTTTGTCTATCCAATATCTAACTAAAAACCCTGACAAACGAACCCATCCCATCGCCGCACTCCAAAAATTAGCGACGAAAGAAGAGCCCCCCGGAATTTTATTAATAAAGCAGTACAAAGTTTATATTTACAATAGTTGAAGCTTAAGGCCCGTTTTCACGGTACACTTTGGATGATCATCCCGGATGAATCATCCAAAGTGACTACGACGATGAAAGTAATTATCGTTTACATGTATCACCAAGACTGAACTAGTCTGTTCACTTACAAATGGCGCCGACTGAAGTTGTACGTGCTGGAATTGGTATAATAAGTGAATATCTTTTAAATGAACTTGAAAATGTACTTGAAAAACAGAAGATTAGAAAAAAACGACGTTGGTGGGTAAGGCCGTGGATACTTCGACGCTACAAAATGGGGGCGTCAACGTGTTTGTTAAAGGAATGGTCTACAGAAGATCAAGCCATGTTACAAAACCATCTAAGAATGTCTGAAGTGCAATTTGAAGAGCTACTTACCAAAGTCACACCGTTAATTCAAAAGCAAAGCACAACCATGAGAGAATCTCTTCATCCAAGACTGAAATTGCAAATTGTACTAAGATATCTTGCAGCAGGAGATTGCTTTTCAACACTCGAAGCTTTGTATCGTGTACCTAAATGCTCCATTTCCCATTTTATGCCAGAAGTATTAGCTGCTATTTACGAAATACTTGAATACTGTATCAAGGTTAGTACCTAATTAGATTCTTTCTTACATATTTAAAAAAAAAACGTATTAAAACTTTATCCAAAAGGCATTTTATTCAAAAATTAAAATCAAACATAAATTCATTGGTAATTGTGAATAGTCGAGAATGCTTCGGATAATATATCATAAGGAGCACTCTCTTCATATCTTTCCATTGTAGTAGTCGGTGTAGAAACTGACGTCTCACTGTTAGTCGAATATACTGTATACAGTGATGGAGTAGATTCCTTTGAGCGAGTCTGTTCTAAGTTGAAGAGATACATGCGCTCTTCCATCATAACCTTTTGCAGCTTTTCTTGACATATCAGGGCGCGGTCCAGAGGCATGGTTTTAAGCTGAACTGACAGGCTTCGACAAAAATGATCAAATTCGTTATCTGTGCTTGCATTCTGTGCAGCAATTGCACTTAATTTATCTATTGCTTTTTCAATAGCTGAAATTCCAGAAAAAACGATGCTTTTTTGAAAATGGGGTGTTCAAATTTGCTTGGGGACTCTCTTTTCTGATTCGTTTGTTATGCTGTGCCAGTTCGCTTTCTTTAGGTAGTACTCCATCATCTGTCGGTATGACATCATTTGCTGCCGCAGGTATGATAACCTCGGTATCAGTATTATTTCCTTCATAATTGACATCTTCAGTATCTGGATTCTGTGGCGTTGGGCTCCTTTTACATTTCGGAACCTGAAACAGATACCGCATATTATCATACAAAACGAAGTTGCTCGAATTTTTACCCACTTATAATACACATACGTATACAGTTTTGTCTTTTACAGGTGCCTACCACTACTAATGAATGGACAAAAGTAATGAAGGAATATTATACCCTTTGGAACTTCCCTAATTGCTGTGGCGCTATGGACGGGAAACATATTGCTATTCGCTGTCCTGCGAAGTCGGGATCGTATTTTTTCAATTATAAACAAACGTTCAGCACTATTCTTTTTGCAATTGTGGATGCTAATTATAACTTCCTATATATTGACGTCGGTACAAATGGCAGAGCAAATGACGCATTAGTGTTTTCCAAATGTACATTTAACGAAGCTCTGGAGAACAATTTGTTAAATATACCTGAAAATGGTGTTTTTCTTGGGGACGACGCTTTTCCTCTTAGAACCTATCTTTTGAAACCTTATAGCAAGAAATCATTAACTAGGAAGGAAAGGGTATTTAATTATCGGCTATCTCGAGCTCGTCGCCTATCAGAAAATGCATTTGGCATACTTGTGTCTCGTTTTCGAGTATTCGAAAAGCCTATTCCTCTCAAAGTAGAAACAACTGAATTACTGGTGAAAGCTACTTGTGTTCTTCATAATTGGCTCAGACAAACCTCTACTTGCAAAGCACCATACGTAACTGAGGGATTGATTGATGTTGAATTATGGGAGGAAGGCAGAATTGTACCTGGAATATGGCGACAAACTACACACGACGGCCTCAGAGACATAACACTTGCTACAAGTAACAACCACAAGAAAGTTGCTGCCGCTGTACGTGATGATTATGCAGATCTGTTCTGTTCAACTGAAATTGTACCGTGGCAGTGGAAAATGATTTAAATGGCTTATTCTTGTATAATTGTTCATTTACTTAATAAAAATTGGTAACTAATTTTTCTGTGGTTTTGTTGTTTATACGTGTAAGGTAAGCAACCAAGATGAAGTGGGACATTTTACGTCTAAAACGATCAACTATATTTCAGCTATTTTAAATCGATATGGTTTTTATTTTCAACTTACTACAATACCCTACGACCCACCTAATACATATATGTACTTATAATTGCTAGTAGTATGAAAATAAAAAAATGCTATACTTACTGTACTTGCTGAGCTGCTCCTCGGTACACAAACTGCACGTAAGAATGAATCGGCTTGTTTGTACCAAAAAAGTTTGGGGACATAAACGTCATCTGGCCCTGTACCACTTTTTACGGATTGATTTACTTTAGCCAGTTCAGATGAATATCGGGTACGAATTGTTTTTATTTTTAACTTAATATCTTCCACCATCACTCCCTGAAGATTCAGCTCCTCAACGATTTCTTTTAACGCTTTTTCTCTATGGGTTTTATTTTTATATGTCTCTGCTTTAGTGTTCCAAAGACACTGTCGGTCTTTCATTAAACTCAAAATTAGAGGAGTATGGTCGTCTTTCCACTTAAAAACCATGATAGCAAGCGTACAAACACAACAACTACGCACTTCAAACGCGACAATACACAACCACGTGGACCTGTTGCCGCCGTTCACTAGTCACTACCGATGAATTACAGCAACAAATGCATGTTTACATGGTTCACTTTGGATGATTCATCCGCGATGCATCCCCTAAAGTGAACAAAAGTAGAACTCGGTTCAACTTCGTTCAATATTCATTTTGGATGATCACTGTCGATGAATAATAGTTTATACCATTCATTTATTTTTCACTTTGGATGATTCACCCGGGATGATCATCCAAAGTGTACCGTGAAAACGGGCCTTTATCTCTAGATCGTTCATTGAAAATAAAATTTGGTTTATTGTTTTGTGTGCTATTTTGTGATATTTAATGAGTGGGTGAATTGGTAACTAGTATGTATGTGTAATTGTGGTTATGAAGTTAGTATCCGTGTAAATATGGGTTGTGTATTAATTCTTAACCTAATCAGAGTTCGTTATTACTATTATGCTATGTCCTACTACTAAAAGAAAATAAAAGACCTATTCTGTACCTAATATAAAATGATTATACTATTCTAGTTAATACTTATGCTACGAGTTTGTGTCCTGTCACCGATTTGGGGATTGTGCTATGGGGAAGTTTAGAGTGTCCTGTCACTTATAGCACTTTACAACCATTTCGCGGCGCACTGAATTTGGTTTGATTGTTAGCTGCATTGGTTGTTGTATTACCGCGGTCCGTTTAGTTCGGTCACTACGTGTCAGGAACTGTTTTGCTTGTGCGCCGAGTTGTATGTTTTTTAAGGCGGGGCGAGTGTTCATTACCGTCGACCGGAAGGCAGGGGTAATTTTCACTATATTGAAATGATTTCAATATGTCAAAGAGGATATAACTTAAAGGGATTTTTATATGAGTTTGTTGTTCATGAATTTCATGAAGCCATCACAATGTGGGTTCGACTCTGAAATAAAAGGGAGAAAAGATTAGTAAATTGCTAAATAAATTAATTTTGACTTACCTGGTATAGTGTTAATAATTTCTGAATAGTATAGTTGCCTAGTGTATAGGTGAATCGTCTAAACCTTAAAAGGAATAAAAAAGAAGAATTCTTAAAAAATTATTTAAACATAGAAATTTTAAAAATAAACGTCAGAAAAATAAACTGTCAAAAGTCTGTGGGAACTAAATTAATAGGGGTTTTGTTAAATAAATTACAATGATGTGGAGATGAAAAGAATAAATTATATTAGTATTGTTAAGTTTTATATCTGAATTTTTTTTTTTAAATTCCCAAATTAGATGTGATTAAAGTGCTTATGAGAAATTAATGTGGTTTGACAAATATGTCAAAACAGGACAGTTTTATGGTTGAATAAAATAGAATACGGAATGAAAAAAGAAAGGGGGTTGCTGTTAGCAACGGATTTTTGTTGGTTGGTGCTAGCTATGGCGGTTAACAAGGAAGAATAGGTTGTTGGAGGCGACGAAAATTTTGGAGGAAGAGCCCTAAAAAGGTGGAATAGTCCGGGAGTGCTTTAAAATCGTTTAATTATAATTTAGTTTTTCCACATTTTCAAATAGAGATATCCAGAATTTGTTCCAGAGAGTAAGAGAAATTTTGACTTATAAATTATAATTGGAGTGCAGAAATGTCATTTAGATTGAAAAAGTAAAAATTCATGAATTAAATAATTGCGATAGGCCTTAAAAATTGAAATATTAATGATCATTAAAATAAAAATATAATAGTACGTACCTTTAACTTCCGAAGAGAGGATAGATATTCCAGTATCACCGATTATTTTGCGAGTAGTTAGTTTTCTTTAAAAAAAAAAATCAGAACTGTTTGAAAGTGAGTTTGGATAATAATTTTGGGGATCATTTGAAATTTTGATTATATTTTAATGCTAGTTATAAGTCAGCGGCATAAAGTGTTCAGTTTTCTTTTCTTTATATTTCATTTAAACACTTTATAAAGTTGCAATAGTCATTTAGATTTAAGGTAATTGTAGAGAGTTTCCACATTTTGTAATCAAATTCTATTTTCACGACACATTAAGGTTTACACGATTCCTATTTTTGTAAATTTTTAAAGGCAACCCAAGTTGCAGACGAATTTTATTGTTTATATTAAATTTGTTCAATATTAATAAATAACGTGCTTCATTTGGGTTAATTTATCAAAAATATAAAGTAAATTTTGGTTTAATTTCTTTTTGAACTCTACCAGGAGACTACAGAGTTGACGTCACACAGTGACAGATTGCTTAGAACAAATAATTGAGCTAGCCGAGGTATAGTATATTAACAACGAACTACATACTTTTAAAATTCACTTCAATTCAATTAAAATTATATTTATTAACAATAAAACATAAAAATAATAAAAACAAAACTATTACAATTGGCGCCCAACGTGGGGCCTCTGGGAAAACAGAAATAAGGGTGTTTTTTTTAAGCAGATTTATTAATAATACACAGATTAAAATAAAAACAAATTGGTGTGATTAGAGTTGTAGAGATTCTGGGGTAGTTAAAGTTAAATTTGAGAATAAATAGAGATTAGGATAAAATGGCAGACCGAATGACTTTAAGAAATGGAAAGAAATCGTACCGAAAGAGAGTGAAGGAGAACAGGTGTTAGAACAGGAACAGGGTATACAGGTAGATGAAGAAAGCAGAGGAGGATCAGGAGAATTTGTAGTACAATATTTAGAGCAAGGCAGACAAGAAGCAGGACAAGGTGATAGAGAGGGAAGTCTAACAGATAATTTGAGAGAGGAGTTGGATGAGATAGTGAGAGATAGATGTGATGTAAGTGAGGATGAAAGTAGAGTGCAGGAGGAGAGACGCAGGGAAGGAGATGTTGGAGAGTCAGGGATGGCACAGATGGATATGAAGCAAATAATGCGGATGCTACAACAGATGGATCATAATATTAGGGGGGATATGCAAAAAATGGATAGTAATATTAACAATATTAGGGGGGATATGAACAAAATGGAAAATAATATTAAAGGAGAACTTAGGGGAGAGTTAATTAAAATGAGGGAAGAAATCAAAGAAGAAGTGAAGATAGTCAGGGAAGAGATGTTACACATTACCCAAGGTTTAGAAGAGAAAGTAGAACAGGTCAGAGGAGAAAGTGAGAATTTTAAGAGGAATGTACAGGAGGAGATATCCAGAGAAAAGGTCATAATTAGAGCGGAAATAGAACAGGAAATTGGGAGCAGATTTGTAGAGTTGGGAACAGCCATTCAAAAGAATTTACCAACGGAAATAAACAAAGAAGTTAATAAGCAGAATAAAGAGATTGTTAGGGAGGTAGAAAGTGTTAAAAAGCAAACTCAGGATCATGAGGAAAAACTTACCATTATCAAAAACAATATAAAGATGGGATTGCAGAATTTGGAACTGGAAATGGGTATGCATGCAAATCAGGCGGAAAAGGGAGATAGAGTATTACAGGGACAAGTTGAAAGATTTTTAAATGAGACATCACATGGAATCACCAAACAATGCCCATATTTCCTAATGTCTGGAAAGTATCCAGAAAGACCCTGGGAAATCAGTAATACAGGGGACATTCAAGAAGTAATGAAGAAGGTGAACCAAAATTTATTAAGAAATGCTAATCGTTATGTAAATAGAATCAATAAGAAGAGAAAGAAAAGAATTACTTTTGAAAAAGGGAAGAAGGTACTTATCAGGTCACTACAGGTGCCTAAAAAGGATGAAAATCTGTGTGGAAAATTACTTTTGCCATTTGAAGGACCTTATGTCATTAGTACTAAACATGGGGTAAACAGTTATGAACTAAGACATCCAGAAACTAATAATATTAGAGGGATATTTAATATAGAGGGAATTTATAAGTATTATGAATAAACATACAAGGGTAGGCAATATTATGACACGAATTTTATATTATTAGATATAAGTTTTGTAAATAGAAGGATAATTAATACATAAGCATATCTTGAGATAAATTTGATAATAACATGACTCAAATAATTTATTGGGAACAGATGTACAGAATAATGATGAATTTATATATAAAAAAAAAGAGGTTGATTTATTTTCAAGTAAATTTATAGGAGTTACAAGTATAAATAAATGAGCAAAGTACTATGGACAAATCGATATTTTGTAGAAATTGGGAAATAGGGAATATTATAATGATAAATAGTATATGTGAAAATATGTGGGAAATAAGATGAAAAATAGAATTATAGGAAATATTGAAATATGAAATATAGAGAGTTATATGTAGAGATGATGAAATGGATATTATATGCGGATACAAAAAGAATAAATAATAATGCGGCAATGAATAAAGATACTGAAATAGTATATGCGGAAATAAATGAATAAAGATATAAAATAAAGAGGGGAACAATTATAAGAATTTCTACGAAATTAGTACGAGAAATAAATAGTACAGGAAAAGAAGTAATGAAATTGGGAAAGTACTTGGAAATTTGATTCTGAAGTTGATATAATTAGTGAAAGATTTGTAGATTTTGTTTGGAGAAGTCTGTATTTTTCATAGAGTAAATTATTAAAAAAAAAAAATATTCAAGAGATATGCTTATTAATAAAAGTCAGTTTATTGTTATGTTAATATTAATAAAATGTTTAAGTTTATCGGTAAGAATTTAGATTTAGTAAGTGCTGATAGTTAGCACTGAACAAAATCCAAATTGGGGGGAAGTTGAAATGATTTCAATATGTCAAAGAGGATATAACTTAAAGGGATTTTTATATGAGTTTGTTGTTCATGAATTTCATGAAGCCATCACAATGTGGGTTCGACTCTGAAATAAAAGGGAGAAAAGATTAGTAAATTGCTAAATAAATTAATTTTGACTTACCTGGTATAGTGTTAATAATTTCTGAATAGTATAGTTGCCTAGTGTATAGGTGAATCGTCTAAACCTTAAAAGGAATAAAAAAGAAGAATTCTTAAAAAATTATTTAAACATAGAAATTTTAAAAATAAACGTCAGAAAAATAAACTGTCAAAAGTCTGTGGGAACTAAATTAATAGGGGTTTTGTTAAATAAATTACAATGATGTGGAGATGAAAAGAATAAATTATATTAGTATTGTTAAGTTTTATATCTGAATTTTTTTTTTAAATTCCCAAATTAGATGTGATTAAAGTGCTTATGAGAAATTAATGTGGTTTGACAAATATGTCAAAACAGGACAGTTTTATGGTTGAATAAAATAGAAGACGGAATGAAAAAAGAAAGGGGGTTGCTGTTAGCAACGGATTTTTGTTGGTTGGTGCTAGCTATGGCGGTTAACAAGGAAGAATAGGTTGTTGGAGGCGACGAAAATTTTGGAGGAAGAGCCCTAAAAGGTGGAATAGTCCGGGAGTGCTTTAAAATCGTTTAATTATAATTTAGTTTTTCCACATTTTCAAATAGAGATATCCAGAATTTGTTCCAGAGAGTAAGAGAAATTTTGACTTATAAATTATAATTGGAGTGCAGAAATGTCATTTAGATTGAAAAAGTAAAAATTCATGAATTAAATAATTGCGATAGGCCTTAAAAATTGAAATATTAATGATCATTAAAATAAAAATATAATAGTACGTACCTTTAACTTCCGAAGAGAGGATAGATATTCCAGTATCACCGATTATTTTGCGAGTAGTTAGTTTTCTTTAAAAAAAAAAATCAGAACTGTTTGAAAGTGAGTTTGGATAATAATTTTGGGGATCATTTGAAATTTTGATTATATTTTAATGCTAGTTATAAGTCAGCGGCATAAAGTGTTCAGTTTTCTTTTCTTTATATTTCATTTAAACACTTTATAAAGTTGCAATAGTCATTTAGATTTAAGGTAATTGTAGAGAGTTTCCACATTTTGTAATCAAATTCTATTTTCACGACACATTAAGGTTTACACGATTCCTATTTTTGTAAATTTTTAAAGGCAACCCAAGTTGCAGACGAATTTTATTGTTTATATTAAATTTGTTCAATATTAATAAATAACGTGCTTCATTTGGGTTAATTTATCAAAAATATAAAGTAAATTTTGGTTTAATTTCTTTTTGAACTCTACCAGGAGACTACAGAGTTGACGTCACACAGTGACAGATTGCTTAGAACAAATAATTGAGCTAGCCGAGGTATAGTATATTAACAACGAACTACATACTTTTAAAATTCACTTCAATTCAATTAAAATTATATTTATTAACAATAAAACATAAAAATAATAAAAACAAAACTATTACAATATATTAATATGAAATTAATACTGATGTGGAATACTAAGATGAATGCGATATTTAGTTTAAGTCTCGTTTAGATATGTTAGCGGAGTGTACTGTATGTTTATTATGATTTGGTGTCATGTATCTTGGGCGTCGTCATCCAAGATCATGTTTTCTGCCCATTCGTTTATCCATGTTGTTAGTGTCTTGTCCGTTATGTCTACGTTTGTCGGTGGGTATGTCCTTTGTTGCTGTCTTAGTTTTTGTGTTAAGGTTTGTCTGGCTGTTATTCGTTGGGTTAACATGCAGGTATTTATGATATGATGTTGGTCTTCGGGTACATTGCATTGGTCGCAGTTACCATTTGTATCCCGAAGATTGAACCTGCGGTAGTAATCCTGCATGTGTCCATGTCCTGTAAGTAGTTGTACCGCCTTCCACGTGTATACGGGTTCTGCCAGTCTCACTGTGGGTATAATGTTGTGTGTTTCCTTCCTTTCGCGTCTCTGTCCCAGTTTTGCTGCCATAGGATAATTTTTGTTTCTTTTTTAAGTTTATCAATGTCTTGTTTTGTTGTGATGGTTATTATTTCTTGTGGGTTGGTATGTGCTACTTTTGCTAGGTTGTGAGCAATTTTATGGTTTTGATTGCATCTGTTGATTTTTATGATGTTGTAGTTGATGTTGAATAATTTGATTGTCTATAAGGATGATGTTTATAAGGATGGTGTGGTATTTATCCAAGGAACATGTAAGCTCTGACGCTTACATGTTCCTTGGTGTAGCATTTGGTTAAGTCATAATATATATATCCAGTTTTTAAAATGTCTTTTATGATTTCCGTGGGCCCTTCTAATATAATGTTTTCCCTCCATTTGCTTCTGCAGTTCCTTCTTTGTGCTATTCTAAGTTTGTCAAGGTCTTCTCCGTACTTTTCGTTTAGCCGTTCGTTTTCAATTTTGAGAGCGTTTATGAATTGCTCCTGGTCGTGTCCTCTGGGAATGCCTGTGATCATCATCACTGGGTCTTTGGATTTTGTAATATCTTTTGATTCCAATGCTCCGCATGTTGATGTTTTTTGTTTCAGATTGTCGTGTTGCTTTCTGTCTTCCGTAGATAAGATTATGGTGTTTTCATTCTTGGTTCTTTTGATAGTTACATTGTTTATGTCCGTGGGTTTAAAAATGGTTCTCATGGCGTCCATGACTTTTCCCTTTTCGCCTTCTTTTAGCTTAACCATCGTGTCGAATCTTCTTTTGGTTTTTGGGGTGGTCCATGGTTCTTCGTCTGGTTTTGGTTTGGGTATTTCTTTGGCTATTGTAGCGTATGTTTTAGTTGTTATTGGGTTTGTTCTGTTTGTTTTGTATTTCTGTTTTCTTTTAATGGTACATCTGATAGTACCTTGTTTGATTCCCAGTTTTTATTGTCCAGCGTTGTTTCAATCATCTTTTTAACTTCGGTTAGATGTTCTTCTAACCTATCTTCTAGGGCTAGAGCTTGAATTTTGTTTTCTGATCGGTTGCGGATTTCTTTGTTTTGTAATTCTGTTATCTTGTTTTCTTGGATGTATAATTGGGTTATGAGACTATCGTATAGGTTAATTAGTTTGTCCGTGCAGTCAAGAACCGTAAGTCTATCTTTACTATTAAATTGCAACTTACCCCGGCCTTCTGGTGTAGTACGGGATACGGTGGCGCTTATTACTTCCTTAAGTTGTATTGTTTTTGCGTTCTGGATAATAATGTCTCTGGTGCTTGTGGATTGTCCTGTTGATCTTCTGTTTGCATTCCTTGCTGGCTGGTCCGGTTCTTCGTCACTGCTGTCGTACCTGACTCTAGAGGTCGGCGGCGTCCGTAATAGGCCCATTGAGGCCCTAGGTAGGTCCATATCGTCATAGTTTAAGGCGGTAGCCATGTCGACTTTACCGCACTTTTCACTTACACTCCGGAATTAGTAACTATATAGAATTTAGAATTTTTGAAATAAAAACCAGATCCGAGAAACTGCTCGAATCAGGTTTTGTTTGTTTTGTCTATAACGTTGCTATTTGAAGTTAGTAACTGTATAGAATTAGAGTTTTTAAATAAAAAACCAGATCCGAGAATCTACCCGAATCTGGTTGTACGGTTTCACTACTTCCCGTAATGCGATGTGTTCAGTTTAATAACTGATTTTAGAATTTTGCATAAAAAAAGCTAGACCCGAACGTACGTACGGCGTCTAGCTATAAAACTTGCACTGATCACTTTATACCCTATCATTTACATATGCTATAAGCATATTGCACTGGTTCACAAATACTCCATTGACCCGTTCACTGCGACTGTCGATAGTTAAATGAGTAGCAGCGTGCTACTGCGCATATTTCACGCGTCGCCGAGTGGGCGTGTCGTGAGCACAGCGGTCCGCTTCGCACTTGTTGGAACGGTTGTCACTTTAGCACTGAGGATACTAGGCACTATCGCGCATGCCGACGCGCGCAGTACACTCGTACGGTTGGATCGTCCGTTGCACGGATAGAGGAACGACACGTCTTTACTCTCTGGCGGCTGGCAGCAAAACTGACTGCACGTAACACTTAGAGATGGGTAGTTCCGGAACGAACTAGTTCCTGGAACTAGTTCATTTTATATTATAAATGAAATAGTTCCGAAAATTAAATGGAACTAGTTCCGAGGAACTATTAACTTCACTGCTGATTGCGAAGCTGAGTGCTGAGTGCGAATTGCATCTCTAAGTATTTCTTCGATCGATGAAAACGAACTAGTTCCGAGGAACTAAGACAGTTCCAAAATACATAACAACTAACAACATGTATGGGGGGTATGTACTCTGGACAGTTCCGAGGAACGTGATCGGTATTCGGTATGCTTGATCGTTGGCTGTCAGCTATACGATTAATTTATTATAATAATTGTCTGTAGTAGCGGTGTCTCGTATGAGATGAGAAAAAAGGGTGACAATATTTTGATGATGATATCTGAGTAGTAATAAATACACAAATTGATGAATATAATTTTTTAGAATAAAAGTATTATTTTTAATATGTTATAACAAAATATAAACAATATCTATTAAGGAAACGTAATTCTTAATTCTCTAAAAAACAAATATAGGTATATACCTATATATATATATATATATATATATATATATATATATATATATATATATATATATATATATATATATATATTAATACTGTTCTGAAGCTATTTTCTTATGGCATCTTAATGTAATTAATATTTTGTTGGGAAATAAGCCACAATAAAGTTAAAAATAAGTTTATTTTTTGACGTTTCAATTTCCACTTCGGAAATCGTTCTCAAAATACAAACATTAATAAATTTAGTTTATTATTAATTAATCAATTTAGTTTATTATTAATGTTTGTATTTTGAAAACGATTTCCGAAGTGGAAATTGAAACGTCAAAAAATAAACTTATTTTTAACTTTATTGTGGCTTATTTCCCAACAAAATATTAATTATATATATATATATATATATATATATATATATATATATATATATATATATATATTTGTAAAACAAATCTTAATAAAGTAAAACTTAAAATCTAGAAGCAAACTTGTATAAATGTTACAAATTATGGTTTAAAAACATGATTTCTCTAACTTTTTTTGAAGTTATCCTATTTCTCCTTTCAGTTATTACATAGCCAGATTTAGAAAAAATGCGTTCCGATGGCACGGAAGTTGCTACTAAACACAATCTTCTTTTCACTAACTGAAATAATCTTGGATATATATTGCTTCGCTCTTTCCACCACTTAAGAGGATCCAGTGTTCGAAGAAGCAAAGGCTCCTTCAAATATCTATCGACTTCAATTATGGCAGCTGCTTGAGGGTTATAATCATAGGCACAAACAGTTTTTACCTCCTCATCAAAATCATCCCATAAATCTTTGTTTGCAACAATAGGTTGAGAATTCTGTGATGTTGAAGGTATTTGATTTTGATCGTCTATTTCATCAGAAATTCTAAAGGATTGCAATTTTTTTTTCATAAATTCACATGCACGTTTAAATTTAACCTCGTCCACAAATCCGTACTTCTTAAACCGTGGATCCAAAATTGTGCTTTGACAGTATAATTCATTATCTTCAATATTTTTAAATCTTTCTTTGAGTCCACTTTTAAGTTTTAATACCATTTGTTTAATTTTTTCTGGTTCATTCTCAAAGGAGAGTGAGTTCATTTTTTTTCTCATCATTTTCACTATCGGAATAATTTTCGAAATAGTAACATATTTCTCAGCACTAATCTCTGTAGTCACATCCAAATATATTTTTAATATAGCTATAACTTTCTCTATTATGTACCAATCATCGGCAGACAAAGTATAATCTGTTCCCAAAACGGCTAATGCACTAATAACTGCATTTTTTATTTCAAAAATGCGAGAGAACATTTCATACAAGCTATTCCATCTTGTGGGTACTTCCTGCTTTAGTTTTAATTTTGGGAGACCCATTTGTTCTTGAAAAACTTGTAACTGTGATGTTGCTACAGTACTCTTTTTAAAGTAAGTAACTATAGATTTAACTTTATCAGAAGTCTCCGATATTTCTTCCACAGCATTCTTTACAATAAGATTTAGTGTATGGGCAAAGCAAGGAATATGTCGCCAATTGCAAAGTTGGACAGCTAAAGTCACATTTGCAGCATTATCAGTTGTACAAGCTGCTATGTTACCTTCGAGGCCATAAGTTCCGACTATCTCCTTCAAATGGCGAGAATAATTCTCCCCTGTATGTCTATCTTCCATTTTGATGCATTCCAGCAAAACCGATGTTAACTCCAAATTGTTTTCAAAGAAGTGTGCAGTTACGGAAAGGTAAGACTCAGTTGTAGACGAAGTCCAAGTATCAGTCGTCAAAGAAACAGCATTAACATTTTTTAATTTTTGCTTAACCTTTTCAAGTTCAGATAGGTACAACTGTGAAAGCAAATTATTTGACAACGTTTTTCTAGTCGGAAGAGAATAGCCTGAATTTAACATGGAAACAAATGTTTTAAATTCCACATCGTCAACCAGAGAAAAAGGTTGATATTCTTTGACAACCATCCTTAAGAGTTGGATGTCAATGGCTCTCGATTTTTTAGATGAAATTGGTTTTGACACATATTCTTCCAACTTCGATTGAGTGTCTTTTTTTATTGATTTCTTAACTGGATTGGAAGGGCCAGGTATTTCCTCTGTTGACTCTGCGATAATTTCATCCTGAATATCATCCCGAATTTCTTGCACGACACAGCTAGTTTTTCTTTCGATTGACAAATTTACTGTGGGATGTTTACGACCAAGATGCCTTTTCAAATTTCCCATAGATCCGCCTGTAGTTTTTATTATTGAAGAACAGTACTTACACTTAGCGATACCTTTACTATTCACCTCATCAAAATGTTCCCACATATCACTCACTTTTCTTCGTGGCAAAGGCATTTTATAATAATATATTTATCAAACCAGAAAAATACAAAAACAATAAATGTAGGTTAGGTTACGTCAAATGCGTAAAAATGGGAAACCCACATGAATGAATAGGTAAAGGCGTATTGCTGGCTGTCTAAATTTCAGAAAATTGTACGTAATCATCATTTACGTATTTTCGTTCCCTTAATAATCTAAATTCATACATATAAGTACGAAACTACATTACAAGTTCCCCATTTACGCATTTCATTTTACAGGTCTACTCCGATATTGTTTTAGACTTTTAATTTTCTAGTCAGTAGTGTTGTTGTAAGCTTTTGTTCTGCTAGTGTTATAAATAAAATAGTAAAATAGAAGAATTAATTTTTTAGTATAGCGTAAAGTAATACGCTAATCTGTGTTTATTTTTCCATCCCACACACTTAAAATATACAATATATAAATTCCTACTCAACAGCACCTAGCGACACCCATACAATTAATTGGTAAAATATTATGTTTCAAAAACAGACAACTTTACACTTTGCACATGAAATGCTTTGTTTATTTTCTTTTCGGAGAAGTTATTTAAAAGCAGTAAAAAACTGTGTCAGCAGTGTTATATGAGCATAAATGAATTATTGGTAGTAAAATAGTTTATTGGGAACGTTGTCAATTGAGTATTATCATCTGTTTAGTAATATAATTTCAATAGAAAATGATACACTTCTGTAATAAATTGGATATTACCTTAGATTAAAGAAATCCTATTGATAATTTTGTAAAAATTAAAACAAGGAGAATCATTTTTTTAAACTATTGACATCGTATTTTACTAAATTTTGTAAAATTGTCAAAACATTAAACAAATAATTAAATTAAAAAAAAAAACGAAGGGCGCCTGTGCTAGTTTTGCAAGCGGGACTTACACCCTAGCACCGGGACTGATACTAATGGATTCAAAGACAAAATTAATAATATATTATAGTTGTCCTAAACACTACTGACTACTTTAACCTATAGCTATATAGTAGTTAGTGAAATCACAATTTACCTATATTAAAACAACGAAAATAAGAGGAATATTTATCATAAAAATATAAGGGTGTCTTATGAGTATTATTTGTTGTTCACTCAACTGTTGTTCTAATTATAAAATACTTAATAGATGTCGCCCACTTCGTTATTTTTGCGAATAGAAATCAATATTTAAACCAATACCTTCGAATTTAGTTTCCTATCGTTTACCATATTTTACTTTTATTTTATTTGTGATGTCAAATATCGAATATAGTTCCAAAGAACTAGTTCCTGGAACTAGTTCCTTTTTAGGAACTAGATCCGTGGAACTAGTTCCTAGAAAGGAACTACGAAGCCCACCACTAGTAACACTCGCGAAACGCGCACTAGCACTGCACAAAACACTCACAGGCGGTGGTCGGTGTTGTGGCCGGCATCTGCAGGTCCATCCTCGGCGATGTGGTCGGTCGTCGGCCGCTACGTCCCGTTCTAGCACTGTCGGTACCTTCTGCATATCGCCGGTGGGTCGTAGGCGAGTTTACCTGAGCCTCCGTGGTGACTCTGGACCACATAATGGTAGGGCAGGCAGGGACTGGCTACTCCGGGAACATCCATCGTGCATCAGGTACGGCATCGAAGTCGGGTGGCTCGAAAATATCACACATCGACGGTTTCAGAGCTGCAGATGGTGGATATCGGCATATTAGCGTTTACTTACTAATATCCGATGTTTGGTGCAGGCATCGTGTTGGAATTTTTGCGGATTTTCGCTGGAGCATGGGGACTCTGGACTCCCAGAGTCGTAGAGCGTTCGATTGAGTTGGGCGCCATGTCGTCTCTGGAATTAATAAGCCATGGAAAAACGTAAAAGCAACTATGTGCATTTCCTATGGTTATTAATATCGCCATGATCTAACATTGCGCAATATTGCACAATATTGCGATGTTAGTCCAGGACGCTCTTTTGGGGCATTGTCTTAGAAAAGACAATGCCTGTATGTTTTATAAGGGTTGTAGAAATAAAACAAACATCTCTGAAGGAAAAAAAAAAGTCAACATCAGAGTCTTATTGGTGGTGTTGGAGAATTGCCGAGTCCTTCAAGTGAGGAGCTCGACGGCTACTCTCTGAGAGTAAAACCGGTACTGACTAGAGATCCGAAAATGTCCCGTATTTAAAGTTATTTTAACTTTTATACGAAACCTTTTCATTTCTCAACCAATTGAAATTATTAAAAGTTAAAAAAAGGAAGGACTAGGCAAAGTAGAGACGCTTGATTGGTGCGTCTGGACGTCAATCATGTCGTCTCCGGGCGATTACTAGTAAACGTAGGAAATTGAAATGCAACTTGGTGCTATAACCATGTTTACTAATATCTCTAACTATTGCGCAATATTGCGTAGTTAGTCGTAACGCTCTGATTTGGGCATTGTCTTAAAAAAGACAATGCTGTAGGTGTTGTAGGTACTTTAGAAATAAAACTCACAATTTCTAAGTAGAAAAAAACTCAGCGTCAGAGTCTTACGAACTTTTCAGAGCCCTTCAAAGTGAAGAGCCCTGGGGTTACCCTCTAAGGGTAAAACCAGACTGACTGTAAATCCGAAAATGTCCCATATTTAGGGCCGGTTCTACAATGCTAGTATATACTGAGAATAAAGTTATACTTGGAATAACTTCATAATGGTGTTCTACAAACAAAGAATAAACTAGGAATAAGATAATCGGAGTATATCTGTAGAATAACTTTATCCCTCCAAAGTTTAGCAGATATACCAGAGATATACCCAGTATAAATTTATACTGCATTTCTATTGGTCGGTCAGGGGTTGTCAAATCTGTAATATTTTAACCTCACTTTGTTTGTTTTTATATATAAAATAAAATTTTTGATATTGCACAAACATTTTAGATTGTAAATCCAAAGGAAATTTTATTAGGCAATCCAAAGGAAAAAGAAAGCATTTATTATTTCAATTCTAAAATTTTAGGATATGAATGTAATGTAATAACGTCTACACATATGACTAATATAGTATAGGTATAATCTTACCAAGGCAATATATTTTTTAATGTTTTGATAACAGAGACTGTAATTCTAGAATCTGTATTATATAAACATTTCTTTAACTAAAATTATATATTTTGTAATCCAATATTTATACTTGTTTAAAATGTGGAGTACCTATAATATAGATATATTTACATAATTTTGGTTATTATATTATAACACTAATCTCAGTTGATGATAATAAAAAATTTAAGAAGGAAATTTTACATATTTTTTTATCCATTTTATATTAATTTTGTACAGTATAATAATATAAACGTAGATAAAATACCAGATAAAGCGAATCAATTATTCAATTCCTTTCAATTGTAAACAAATTTTACAGTTATGACAAATGCCAAATGTCGCTGTCAATAACAATTTGAACTAATTTTGAAGATATCTGACCTACTATTTCGTTTTACCTTAGTGTTCTGTGGTTATACCCAGAATAACTATTCCGCTGTCGATTTCACAATGTAGAACGCTCGAAAGGTTATACTTGGAATAAACTCAAGTATAAGTTATACTCAGAATAACTATTCTCCAATTTATACCTGGAATGTAGAACCGGCCCTTAAAGTAAAATTAACTTTTATATGAAACCTTTTCGATTTTTAACCAATTAAAATTTGAATAAAACTCCAGAAGGAAGGGCGATGAACATCGAGGTGCGTGATTGGTGGCACCTGATGACAATCATGTCGGTAATTTGCATGCTCGTTAGCTCCCTCGGCAGAGAGAGACTCTGGAGCAGCAGAATTATCCGCTCTATCCATGTTCCTGTGGGACCGTAAGTCGTACGTTCGGTCTGTGGCCATAGACACGGGCTATGCCACTGTTACTAGGAAGCAAAGGATTAAATAAAGAAAATAAAGGTTTATTATTATTAATTATGTAATAATAATAAACAAACAACAATAAATGTCTTAAAAGTAAGAATCTGAAAGGTAAAGTACGTAATTGCCTTTAGGTCACTGATCTAGAGGACAATTACGCATTAATCTAATTCTAAGAATCTACAAGAAACGTTATTATATTAAGAGACAATAAAAGTCAAATTCGCATGCACATGTGAAATTAGTAAACATATGAAAATTCCCAGCTGTCAAAATTAAAAGGACATTTCAAGTATTCGTAGAAAGCTGAAACCTGTGGGAACCTATGTAGTACAGTGTAATTCGGAATAATCAACAATAAAATTGTAATGAAACTACGCTGTAAAAAAAGTTATTGCAATAAAACAAAATATTATTTATGGAAATTTGCCATATGAAGTCGATAATGAGAATAAAAATGGTTAAAAATAAAATATAAGTTATTTCCTGTAATAAAGTAAATAATAATTCAATTGTTCATAAATCGACAAAGTAAATAAGGCAATAAATAAATACAGTGTAGATTAAAATATTCAAATATTACGAGTTAAAATCCTGAAAGAGAACAAGTAATATTTAAAGTTAAAGGTTCAATGTCCTGAAAGGTAGAAAAATCGATAATGTTGAAATATTACGAAAAGAACAAGTTTATAGTCAAGGTCAAGTCCTGTAAGAGAAAATCAATAATGTTAAAATATTACGATCTCTTCAAAGTACCTATAAGATATATAAAACAATAATAAAAGTACAAGATAAAATTACCTGGAAATATATTGCAGTGTAAATTCACATGTAAATTTTACAAAAGAAAAATCAAAGTTTCTTACCCATTTGTTGTTGTGTAGCTAAAAGAGAACAAATATGATCGGTTTTAGGTATATCTTCCGGCTCTGGGTGCAGATGCCGGGAGGAAAGGATTTTAGGTGAAATAAAACACAAGTAGGTATTTATTGTGCAGTCTCCCTTGAGGATATCTGCTAAATTTGCGTCTAAGCCCTTTGATTAAGGGACTTAGCGAATTAACCTGTAAGAGAAAATTCTTACATGAGAAATTCCGCAATTATTAGAAATTTGGACAAGTCCGAATAGCACAGATAATCTCGACTGCACTTCGCGACGTCTCAGCAGAAATTATCAGCAACTATCCCAGAAATTATCAGCAATTCCGACTAAGTCGAAAAAGCACAAATAATCCCTCTGAAAATGGCCGCAGGTTTTCGCACGAAAACCGACAAAGTTCACTGGGGAACTTCGCCAAAGGTTGCGTTGGAGATATAGTAAAACTCAGAAGTTGGTTTGAGACTACAGAGAACTTAATCAATCTGCAGAGCTCGACTTGCGTTAGGAGGCTGGAGAGGTGGACATATCCTAACCCTCTCTAGCTTCCTAGATGTGGTGCGTTTCCTTTATAGAGGAAAAAGTAGGTCAAAGCGTAACGGTTTTTAACCGTCACTTTGCCTACATCGCACGACGACCAATGCCCAATTTTCTGTATTATCATTGGTTGCAACTCTGGTGCATTTTGGCCAATAATAATAGCGAAAATGAGCAACAGCGTCCAGAATTATGATTGGCTGCACCTAGGTTGCAGTATTGACCAATCACAATTCAGGAGGCTGGGCGACATCCCCCCGCTCTCGAAGATCTGCAGGTGATTGAAGCTCTCCTGTAACCATTTATTGAAAAAAAAACAAGATTTTCACAATAACGATCAAAAGAGAAAAAGAAAAAAAAATATTATACAATGTGCAAATTTGCAAAAAGAATTATTACAGGAAAATATTCCAAACATAGCTGCATAAATATGCTAACAATAATGACCGTAAAAGAAAAAATATTCTTATACAATGTGCAATTTTGCAAAAAAAATATTATTACAGGAAAATATTCCAAACATAAATGCATAAATATGCTAAAACAATAATATTATTTCAATATAATATTAAAATTTGAAAAATGTCTTTTCATTTTAAAATGGAAAAAAGAAATGTCTTTTAAAAATATTCGTGAAGATATATAGGTTCATTTCAAAGAATGTCTTTTAAAAATGTCTGTTCACCACGTCACTCGGCGTCTTCTTCGACGGCGGCGTCGAGTCTAGGAGGTGGTTCTGGGCGGATGTCATCCACGTGGATCAGCCGGTCGACGTCGTTATCTCGATGAACTTCATATGTATGTTCGCCGGCTGCGCGGATGACAGAATGAGGGCCGGTCCATGTCTCGCCGAAATTCCCTCTTTGGTGATTCCTCACCAATATTTGTTGGCCTGGAAGGTATGTAGGTGGGGCTCTAGCATCGGGATTGTCCGGGAACAAGTTTCTGGCGTAGATTGTGGCCTTCTGGACCGCTTTCTGAACTCGTTGTTCCCGGTTTTCTCTGATGTTGGCCTGTATTGGGTCTCCTGGTCTCGTCTGGGTCGATAACCGAGGAGGAGCTCTGCTGGCGTCTGGCCGGTGGCGTCGTTGTTTCGGGTTCTCAGCGTAAACACGATGTCGCCGACGTAGGTGTCCCATCGGGGGTCCTCTGGAGACGACACTCTTGCTCTGAGCCCTTTCTTGAGCTCCTGGACGCGCCTCTCGATGGGGTTGGCCCTTTGATGGTAAATAGGGGCCTTCTCGTGGGTGATTTGTGTGACGTCGGAGGAACCTCTCCCAGTTGTTCGTCCGGAATTGAGGTCCGTTGTCGGTGATGACGACGTTCGGTCTTCCCCATCGATTGCAGACTTCGTCCTGGAGAAAGGCTACAATGTCTTTGGACTTGGCGGCAGTGGTGCACCTGTATTCCACCCAGTTGCTAAGGCAATCCATGGCGAAGAGGATGTAGCGGTTCCTTGTTCCTCGTGCTGGAGGATAGGGACCTAGAACATCAAATGAGATCCTCTCCCATGGAATGGTAGGATCCCTTAGCACAAGTGGAGCTCTCGGTTGTCTCTTGGAGGCTTTGATGGTGGCACACTTCAGGCAGGTCCTTACATGGTGGATTATGTCCTTGGACATCATCGGCCAGAAGTAAAGTTCGCGGATAGCTCTATAAGTTTCTTCCTGTCCCGGATGGTTGGCTTCCTCACTGTCGTGGTAAACTTGCAGAACCTCAGCTCGGAAGCAACCAGGGACTAGAAGTATCTTTGAGCCATCCTGGAGTCGGTATGCAGTGTCGTTTTCTACTACGAACTCCTCGAGAAGGCTTTGTTCGGCCTCGTCTTGTGGACCTCTGGCTTGAATGCGTCTCCAGCGGGCGATGAATCGTTGGACTACGTGGTGGGTACGGTGAGCCCTCGGGATTCGTTGCTGGAGTGGCATGTCATTTAGGTCATCCAGGATGGGGTGGTCGGCACCATCTTCCTGGTCGTCTAGCAGGCACATCAACGGCGATGTCTCTTCATCCGTCATGGCTCGCTGTGGCCAGGCTAGGCGGTCGACTTCGGCGTCGTGGAGCGTCTCCTCCTCGGAAGTTGGATGGCGGGATAGATGATCCGGCAGCTGGTTATCCTTTCCGGCGACGAGGACGACTCTGAAGTTAAACTTTTGCAGTAGTAGAGCCCATTGTGAAAGCTTGGCTTTATCGGATTTATATCGATCTAGCCACAGCAGAGCTCTACTATCAGTATACAGGGTGAAAGCTTGGTCCTGTAGGAAGTGCTTAAATCGTTTCAGGGCCCATATTACAGCAAGGCACTCTTTTTCGTTAATATGGTACTTCTTCTCAGCTGGCTTCAGCTTGGTGCTACCATATGCGATTATTTTCCTGTTGTTAGGTTCACCTTGGAACAATACGGCCCCCATGCCTATCTCGGATGCGTCTGTTTGCAAGCTAAAGGGCAGGCTAGCATCTGGCCGTTGGAGTCCCAATTTGTTGGCAATGGCGTTCTTGATGGAGTTGAACGCCCTGTCAGCTACTTCGTTCCATTGGAAATGGTGTTTTCCCGCTGTTAAATCAGTCAGCGGGGTCACCATCTCCGCGAAGTTTGGAACGAAGTCTCGCAGCCAGCTGGCAGTGCCAATAAATGACCTCAGTTGGCGGAGAGTCTTTGGTACGGTGAACCCTTGGATTTTGTCCTTGTGACGTTCCATCGGTTGTGTATTGATGGAAGTGATCGTATGGCCCAGATAGTCAAGTTCTTTTGCGGCGAACTGGCACTTCTTAAGTGATACCCACAGGCCGTGAGTACGGAGTCGTTCCAGGACCAAGTGGAGATGCCTCTGGTGCTCCTCCCATGTGGACGAGTAAATGATGATATCGTCCATGTATACTTTGACGAATTCGTCCACGTAGCCGGCGAAGACGGTGGTCACCAGCTTTTGGAACGCAGCAGGTCAATTCTTTAACCCAAATGGCATCACCGTGAATTCATATTGCGACCCATCAGGAAGGCTGAAGGCGGTGATCTCCTTGGACTCCTCGGCCAGCGGAATCTGCCAGAAACCGCTCTTCAGGTCGAGGGTGGTGAAGACCTTGGCAAGGCCGAGTTCCTTGATGCTGTCGTGTATGGGTGGCAAGTTGGATACCTCATCCACGGTGATTGCGTTGATTTTGCGGTAATCAACGCAAAATCGGGGTGTTCCATCCTTCTTGGATACTATTACAACAGGGCTGTTGTATGGACTTCTGCTGGGACGAATAACGTCCGCCGAGAGCATGTCCTGGACTTCGGAGTACATGACTTGCTTCTTCCGTGTTAAAATTTGTACGGCCTAGTGTTGATAGGCCTGGAGTCTGTCAGCTTGATGACCATCTTGGTGGCTCGTGTTGTTGGCTGGCGGACTCTGTCATCGAAAACGTCTTTGTACGTTTCCAGCAGCTGTTTCACTACATAATTCGCAAAGTCTGGAGCTTGTTCTTCCCTCAGGAGGTGGGTGTTGTTGGTGGTGGTGTTGACTCTCGCAGATGGCTCCCAGAACAAAGTGTGGCGGCTGATGGTGCCTACATGGAGGCACTTCCTGGTAATATCTATCAGGACCTTCAGCCATGGCATGCCTAGCCCTAGGTCGAGGTGGAGATTTTCTACGAGACGACATCGGACCTTACTTGTCAGCTGGTTGTTGAAGGTGATGTCGACATCTACTACTCCTAGACTCTCGAAGGAATGGCCTTGTTTAGCCAGCTGCACCTCGGCGGGGTCGTTCTTTACCATATCCTGCTCAACCAGGCCTACACTGATGAAATTTGATGTGGCACCAGTGTCTACCATGGCCATGATTCTTACGGAGTTGACCTCAGCGGAGATCCTTGGTGATGGTGAGGAATCGACTTTGACATGAAGTGTATTCAGCTGGGGCACCATTCTGGTAGGTTCTAGTTCTCGACGGTGCCCCCGTCGGAGTTTCCCTGACGTGGTGGGGGGCCTCGTGGTGAAGGTGTTGGAGCGGACCGGGCTCCCTGACTATTGTTTTGGTTTTGATTGACGTTCTGTTTGTTACCGTGTTGATTACGGTTTAGTCTAAGATCCCGCTATAAAACGACCTTCACCGAGCTGGTTAATGGATGAAAGATATTCTTTATCAAATAAAATAAGTCAATAAATATATTACGAATGGGTTGTCTAAAAAATTTCAGTCCAGAATATGATTAATTAACAATTAAAAAATTTTTTTTTTTTTAATTACACCGGCTTGGTTAATGAACAAAATTCCATTCCAATCGAAAATATGAAACCTATAGAATATACAAATATTAGGTTGACTATTTATTTCCCGTCACAAGCCTTGGGTAGGCAGGTATAAACAGGTAAATCGATACTAGTAACTTGCACCGGTCTGATCAATGAATGAAACTAAAATAAAAATAAAGATAATTTTATTACGAACACGGTGGTATAGGGTTGTCTGCAAAAAATCAGTCCTAAATTGCGGTTGTTGAATTTTAAAAAGTGAAATATTGCTGTGAGTGAATACGTGCGACAGCGAGGTCCCAGCAAACCATCCCAGGCGATAGAAGAGGACACAGCATTGCAGCTGTCTATAGTTTGTTGGTTGAATGAAAGAGAGCGCGCATGCTATTTGTCGGTGAAAACGAAAAGGATAGCGATAGACTAGTAAATGCTACGCGTCATTTTGGAGTAGATTGCGGTTGTTGAATTTTCAAATTATTCAGGATCCGAGTCATCAGACATGTAATTGTAATCTTCAATGTCAGAACATTCTTCGTCATCGCTTTCTGTTTCAGATGTTTCGACAATATCTTCTATTCTTAAAGGTGTATGATCCCCAATGAATCCTACTGGTTTTAAATATTCATCGAAGAACCAACCGCAGTTTTCAGGTTGAAGTTTCACGCATACTGGATCCGTTGCATTAAGCCACATGGAATTTACGAAAATAGTTCGTAAAATTTTCTGAGTCAATGATATCCAGCATGGTGGTATAGAGTTGGAGTCAAAGCCTTTTATTTTTTTTTAAAACTGCTCGCTGTCTTCTTTGGCAGAATATTTCTTCAGAAAAATGCGATATCTCGCTTCATTCACTTTTGTGCAGTTCTTGACGCCATACATATTGGCAGTAAATTCTTGAACGGTGTTCATTTTTTCGTTAATGAAAATATCAGCTTCATCTGTTAGTGACGCAAAAACTGTTTGATATTGTTCATTTTTTGAAAGCAGCTTAAAAGGTTTTACCTTTCCTTTATTGTGAAATGCAGCCGTGTAATCGCAACCTGTGAACGCATGGAAGGCGGGAAGACTTTAGCACAATTTAAGTCCTTACTTCAATGCTAGATCGGTACAATTAATGCAATCAACAGGTTGGTTATTACTCTTTTTTGTTGCTGAAGTGGAAAGCCAAATTTCTGATTCTGAAATTTTGTGCATATTTCCTAACAAAATAATCAGTATCAGAGGCTTTAATTCATCAGTATCAGAGGCTTTAATTAAAATCCTTGACCCTGGTTCCGCTTTATGAGCATGAAAAATAATCCTCGTATCTGCCTCTTCGTGATGACATTCATAATTAACTTCTTCACTTTTTTCTATGGAGTTTTCATGAACTTGATAAGAATAGCATTGATAGTTGACGGTTAAGAAAATTTTTTTGTTTTGGATTATTGTTACCAAATGGTTGTTCTCCCAATAATCTGCCAGAAACAGCACCAAAGCCTCTTTGAAACGATAATTTTTAAGGCTTTGTAAAAAATTATGAGGTCTGGTTTGTTGAGGTCCCGAAATTTTGTACGGAATATCGAATTCTTTTCGGCTTTCACGTTCGGAATTTTTAATTGACGGTGATAAGTAACGATCAAAAATTAAATGTACTTCTGTTGCGTTTGCAATTTTATCAAAAGTTTGGGGCATAGAAGATCCGATTAAGTGTAAGTAGTAAAAACCATCAATTATTTCAACGTTGATATATATTGGCTCAACCATTTTAGTTTCTGATTTCAAAATCTTTGCTAACGTAGATTTTGAAGTTTTTAACATCTCTCCAGTACATGAAAAAAGAGCTGGTGGCATTGGTGCTAGTGGAAAAGTTAGGCAATATTCGAGATTTATTTTTTTGTTCAGACTAATTGCCAAAAGTCGGCCAAATATATCTCGTTCCATTTTCAATATTATTTTCTTGTTCTTGTCTTTGCTACTAAGAACTTAAGTCATGCATTGAGAAGCAAAATTGAAGATTTTGTTTCGTTTTATAGGTTTATCGAATCTTGCAGGAGTTGAAGAGCATTCCAAGATAAAATTTAATTTTTGTTGATAACCTGCTGTCTTCACGTTAAGCAGGAAATCTATCACTTCTGTAGATGCAGCTTTACCCGTCGAAATGTTGAATAAAATATCTTTGTCAATAGTGTCATCAAACGGATTCATCGTATATTTTATTACTTCAACGATGCTGTTAAGATTTTTTTTATCTTTCTTAACTTTACTTTTTTGCAATGAGTGCGAAGTATCATCTTTTTTCGTTAATCCGATATTTTGTTTGATAGTTGTTAATATCTTCGTCCTCATGCTATGACTAAGCGCCCATTTTTGACGTGCTGATATTGAGTCTGCGGCAAGATTATCAGCCAATTGATTGCTAGCATCAGCATTGATGGTCTGCTCAAGCGTCAAGTCAACCGGTGATCGAGCAAAATTTGCTGTAGTTCGTCTGATTCCAAAGGCGCCTCGACGAAATTCAGCTACCAAGGATTAATTGGTAGTATAGAAATTGATCAAATTGCTCAAATATAATAAGGACCATCTGGCAAAATTAGGCTGGTTTAACGCAAAAAATAAATCAGGCATGTTGAAAATTGAGTCGACGTACAGTTCAAAATTACTGGTGCGGATACTTCTGGAAAACCGATGGTATAAATTAAGTAATTCACAGTACTGATAGTAATATTGAGCAGTTTTCCCTTTTTCTCCTATCAAAGTCTGATGACAGAACTCTTTATATCCGTTCAAAATACGACTCAATTGGCGATGTCAATGAACTGTAGGGGGCGCTTTGACAGATGATCAGCTGATCGCGCACGTAGGAAAACAAAACAGAGCTTCCATAATCTTTGTATGTGAATCATTGTAGTGTCTAAAAATTATCCCTATTAATTATCTTTCATTTATTATTTTTTAACGATATGGCAAATAAAGAAATTGTAGTTAGTCTGCTCGATATTTTAAAATATATAGGAGACACAAAAAGACCTTTAAAAGAAGGCGAGGCCTTGTTAAAGGCTGGCCACGTTTTGTTGTGTGGCATATATAATAATGAATTAGTCGGTTTGTGTCTGCAAACGACTAATTTAAATGGTGCCCCACATGAAATCACTGTGGATGTGTTAAGAGACGAGTGGGTGGCAAAATGCACTTGTAAAGCCGGCCAGGGTGGAATGTGCAAACATGTGATTGCAATTTTATTACAAGCCCAGAGGTAAGTGTGTTTTAGTAGATTTTTTGAGTTATTGCGATTTAACGGTGTATGTATTTATAATATTGTAATAAATATAATAATCAATGTATGTATATATAATATTTAATATATTTATTTAATTTACTTGTAGACAAGATGATCTAGAAGTACTAAGTTGTACGGATGTAGAACAAGTTTGGGGCAATGGCAGTTTTAAAAATAATTCCTTGGAATATAGTAAACCTGTACCTGTGAAGCAGTTCTGCCATGCCGCTAAAAGGAAACGCAATATACAGCCTACCGGATCATTAGATCAAGCATATGAAAAAATATTTAAAGTTGTACAAGGTGAGTTTTACATGAGTTTTTGTATCCAAATAATGCTTAAAACTAGACTAGCCATAGAGGTATAGAAATCTTGAAATTAAATAAATGCTTAAGGTTTTTATTAGAAAAAAATTAGTGGCCAATTATTTCATTACTTTTGTAACATCCTGTTATACGCTTCTGCAGAATCCAGAGAATTATTTCATTTTCCAAAGCTCACAAAGCAAATTTCTGCCTTCTCAAAAACATTTTTTTTGAGACGAGGGGAAGATACTACAAATCCATTTATTAAAGGTCATAATGATTTGAGAAACATTGCTGTTGTGTATGTGCACATTAAAGGTCGCTGAATATTATCATGCACATAGTGTTTCCAGCATGAAGCATTTAGCTTCCGAAAAATATTATTTAATGACTTTAAATATGAACAATTCACACTGTTTGGAATATATCTTATCAGACACCTTTTAGTAAAATCAGGTTTTTCAGAGACTATGCTATGAGCATGATATACGCAGCACCTTTAAGAACAAATCTTTGATAGGCATATTCGTGATGTCAAGTCACAATGACAACAACCACTCATGGATTTCTGCTGAACTAGCTTTGATTGTGTTTTCAGTGTCAAACTCTGAGTGCACATGCATTTGAAACAAGTAGGTAATATTCATTATTTTTTTTTACATGTTTTTTTCTACAAATTTTATATTCAATATCTACTCCAACTTTTATTGAAACGTGAAGATTCCATGTTAATCATTTTATATTACCCAACAATTAATTTAAAACATGTAAAAATAAATAATGAATATTAACTATTTGACTTAACATCATGAATAATAGTAAGATATTTTTAACAATTTTTTTTGTGATGAGCATTTTATATTAATTGTCACTTGTAGTTCCAGGTTCTGCCCTCAAGTTATTTGTTGAAGGTCGAAGTTCTGGGATAGCAACACCTGATATCATAACAAGGGTAACTGATTTTGAAGCTGCATTGTTTAATCATTTTATATCAATATCCAATGATATAAAACAATTAATGCTATTAAGTGCTTGTGAACAATCAGCTATAAACTTTTATTATGAATTTGTTAGTATTAAACAGTGTGAAGCTGGGAATATTTGCAAAAATACTAGGCTTCAGAATAGTGAGAATAAAATGTGGATGCAACATCGGCAAATAAGAATCACAGGTACTTCTGCATATAATTTATATACTTATTATTGCGGCAATAACACATCCTGGGAAGCAAAATTATTAAAAATAATGTTTCCTAAATTCGCTGGGAATCATGCTACCAGGTATGGTAAAAATTGTGAAAGGATTGCTAAGGGATGTTTGAAGCAAAATTATAATCTCATTTTACATGAAACAGGCTTAATAATAAATTCTAATAGCCCTCATCTGGCATTTAGTCCAGATGGATTTATTAAAGAAAATGGAGAGGTACACTTGATAGAGATAAAGTGTCCTTTACAAGGTAAAACCAGTGGAATTAATGAGTTGATAAACACTTTAAATTATCTGTATGTAAATGAAGAAAAAAAAATATGCTTGAAAAATAAACATGCCTATTATGGGCAAATACAATTAGGACTTGCACTATGTAATTTAAAAACAGCAAAATTATGCATATATTCAAAGAAAGAGGACAATTGTCTCATTGTTAAAGTTTTAAGGGATGATAATTTCATATCTAATTTAATTAATACATTAAATATAATTTATTTTGATTTATATTTACCATTATTGGTAAAAAATAAAGATGACTTGTTAATTAATAAATAAAAATAATAAATTATTGAGTTTTTATCTTATCCATTATTTTCTACCTATAAGATGAAGAGTACTAGAGGAAGATTACAAAGAAAAAAACAGGGAAGTAAAAAACGAGCTAGACTAGGCAAAAGGCTGCACATGGAGCAAAAAATAACACACAGATGCTACACGCAATAACAAAAAGACTAAAGGAAGCTACAAAAATAAAAGGGAAAGAATAGGTAACTTTTTGTAGACATTTTGGAAGAGGTAACAGAAAAAAATGGAGAACTTTTTATTAATTCTAAAGACTTTGAAACAGTGTTTGATTTGATTAACTGAAACATGATCTGGAATATACTGAAACACTACAGAATATCAGACAAATATATTAGGACAATAAGACTCCTTTACAACCAATGTACTGAAAGAGCTATGCTTTTCATAGTAGATTGGATGATTTAACACTCAAGATGGGACTCAAGCAATGATTGGTGAGGCTAGCAACCTTACCATCAAATCTTTTGTTTATACTATTTTGCTACTGAAACACTGATGTGCCTTTTGCTCCACTACGAAGATGTATGATATATTATTTCCTAAATACATACCATAAATAAAACACTTGGTTGTTTTTATATCATTATTATTCCAAAATGGTACATTTTTTTATGCTTGATTAACATAAAGAACAAGCTATTTGTTTACTGATCAAATAATAAGTAATCTATTTTTAACCTAAACTAACTAACTTTTTATAATCTAAAGTCTTACTTAGCAGTTTGTCTTTAGTTACTATTATGACATTTAATATATTTACATAATGTAAATGTCCTAATAGTAACTAAATTATACAATATTATATTTAATATTTACATTTTACTACTGATCACTTCTATACAATAGGAGAACTTAACTTTAATATGAACATTGGTAAAACAAATATTAATACATTTAAGACTAGTTACATTAATTACAACAAATTAAGAGAACTATTAAGAAACTAAAATTGTAAAACTTTAAAATAAAATAAAAGAATGTGCTTATGAAAAAACAAAAACAATATGAAGGAATGAAGTTAAATGGAAAAAATGGATAACATCTGGCATTCAGTCTGTTCATTCTGTAAAGTATTTGGGAATTACAATTGATAGTCATTGACAATAGAACCTACATATTGCAAATGTGACAAAAAACCTTCAAAGTTTACTCTACAAATTTAAATACTTAAAAATATTTTAGTACAGCCCATTTTAAGAACACTTGGTTGGGGTGGGGCGTATGTCAATCATTTGGAACAACTAAATGTCGTCTAAAGAAAAATTTTAAAATCAATTTAAACGCAAATCCATGCTTTACTCCACTGAGTTACTATACAAGGATGCTAATTGTTTGATATCTGGCAGTTTTATTTTAAAGCTGTTACTATATACCAATATAAAAATAAACATACGATGACCTCAATATAACAATTAAGGTCATCCTGAAGGGGAAGAGATATTCTGTTCAATCTAGAACTCGCTGGTTTCCCCCTTTCAAAATGGGTATGTATATTCAAATAAAAGAGAAATGAAAGGCAGCGGACTGTATAAAACTCTAAAGCTTTAAAATTATACATAACCAAATATACCATTATAATTAAAGAAGAATATATTACAAACTTAACTATTAGCTACTAAGAAACACCAACAGACACACCAAAAGACAACCATAAACCAATCAAAACAAAAATGTCGATTCTATAAAAAACCACTGACAAAACAAAAGACAAAACCTACCATAACCGCAAACATACTATACATAAAAAAATAAAAGATAAATTAATAATCTTACAAAAAAATCAACCTAAATAAGGATATAATATTTTAACGTTGAAAAACAAATTAAGAATGCGGTGCATACAAATAATTAATAAGTACAATTATTAAAACAAAACATACAAGAAATAAAATCGGTGTTAACAAAATACGCAAAAAAATATACAATACAGTAAATAAACCGAAACAAATGTAAAATGTCCAATTAACAATATTCAATCTCAATTGCGGCACAAATACGATGAAGTTCCAAATATCAAATTAATATGCCAAGTGCTACTTAATATATGCAGCAACAAATTAATATGGTGTATTGTTTCTTATCCCATGAAAAAGATAGCCCCAACGCTATCGCAAATTATGTCTTCAGTGACACTTCAACTACCAAAAGTTGTGATGCATATTAGCATCTTTCTTGGCCGATGCAGAATCAGGTACCCTTCACATACAGATGTTCATCGTTTGAGAGATACTTTTCGACTCTTGTTTTCTATGGAACACAAACCCTTATTTTAGGTACACACACATGTGCTGATATTTCACAGATGGCCCGCCTTGCAATCTTTAGCCCTTAAAACGGCTGTGTCACTTACACAAAAATCTGGTTTAAAATATATGAGGAGAATAGAAACTAACAAAAAGACTGTTCATATTTAATAAATGTTTATGTATCGTTGCGAAACTGCAACACCAAGTCTAGGTGTGGCACCAATTAATGCCAAAATAAGAGCGCATATGTGAAGATGGTTTGGTTATGTTCAATGTGGAGATGTTAATAAACCAATATGAAGAATTGCTGAAGTGCAGATTCCTGGAAGGAGTAGGAAAGGAAGACCTAGGGGCGGACAATTAGGTGCCATGTTGGTAAAGGGGATTATTATTGATATGACCCAAGATAGAATTATGTGAAGAGATGCAAATTAGGAAGCCGACCCTACATAGAGATAATGAAAAGAGAATGATGGTTACAGGGTGCAATGTGGATTTAAAATTTAGATGTTCCTAAGATTGGTTTTGACATATTTACAATTGCACAAATAACTACTATACATTCATCTAAATAAGAAATCATTGTCCAGTCAATTTTATTTTGTAGAATTCTAAATAATTTGATGCGTTGAATAGCCCTTTCAACATGCACCCTTGCTCTGGCAATTGAAGCTGTTTCTGTGGCTTCTTTTTGGCAGAACTGTTTTTGTTTCCGAAGAAATGGAGGTCTTACCAATTTAATTGAGTTTGTAAGGCATTCTTCTTCAATTAACACACCTTTATCAACCATAATAGAATCTATAAATGGTTCTGCTAATTTTATAATATTTTCATTATTAAATATTGCTTTATCGGAAACTCGTCCCCCATATGCAGCGCTTACATAACAAATTATACCCGCAGGTGCAATACAAACAACGAATTTTACTGTATGTGTCTTTTTATAATGTGAATATGTTCTGACCCTACATTTTAAACAGTTTAATTTTTCAATATAAGGTTGAATGTTCGAATAATTAAACTTTGAGGGTATACAAGGCAACTATCGAACACGGTGATTAATTTAATCTTGCCCAAGTACTTTCAATCAATAGATCATCTTCAGGGGCATCTGAAATAAGCCAAGAAACGTTTTTTATAAACAGGAAAATTAATTCACTTGGATAAAAAACTCCAAGTTTATGGTTGAAAAGAATTTTTATATGTGATAAACGTTTATAGACTTACTTCGTCAATTGTGGACTATCCGACATAGTAGAATGTCATAAATTTAAAACTGGACATAACAATACAAAATACACTACACTAAGACAAACAAACACTTTAAAATTTATATGGCGAAGCTACATATTGTGAAGAAGCCGGAGACAGAATGGGCTCCCGGTCTGACGGAAATGTAGAGATGACATGTGACAAATGACAGCTTATGAAGGGCAGTTATGTGATCTGCACCTTTCAAAATTCTATGACACTAAGTGTTGACCAAAGGTCCAACTGACACCACTATAGGAAATCGACTGATGAAATATAAAATTATATAGTATATTTTTTATGTGGATTGAATAATTCCAATCTCACACTCAAACCTGTCTATAATAATTAGGATGTTGGTTTGAGAGCAATTGAAGTTGACATAAAGTATGAATGTGAGAAAAGACTAACAATATATTAGACAGTGGATGGTTGACTACAATAAAATGGTCCACCAAGCGCTATCAGTACTGTAAAAAAGAAAAATCTGAATATGCAGTTAAATTACTAAAAGTTAAAATCAAAATTGAAGACAAAATATATAAATGTGTTATAGTCCACGTAGTTCAGTTGAATCCACAGTCAATGGAAGAACTTTAAAATTAATATTGAAATATTCAGTGCATGAAGTCTAAACAGTCGAGCTGGGTCCTCTACGAGGTGAAGCTGTAATAAAGTTTTTAAATATAGGATTAAATTTAGTACAATTTAAATTAATTTGAGTATTAAGACAGTGAGAGTTTTCATTTGTTTCCCTTGTAATCTCCAAATCTTCCAATAAATCCAACTCAAGATAGTTTTTCTTTCTGCTAATGTCATGTAAGATAGATGAACCAGAATTGATGTTAAAATTGTGGTTGCTGGCTACTAAGTGTTGACCAAAACTTGAAGAATTTGGTCTTTTCAAATGTTCAGAGACTCTACTGGATAACTTTCTGATGGTTCTACCTACATAGTTTTTTATCCAAGTGAATTAATTTTCCTGTTTATAAAAAACGTTTCTTGGCTTATTTCAGATGCCCCTGAAGATGATCTATTGATTGAAAGTACTTGGGCAAGATTAAATTAATCACCGTGTTCGATAGTTGCCTTGTATACCCTCAAAGTTTAATTTTTGTACTGCGACCTCTGTTGCATCTAGAACAAATCTTACAGACTTGTAAGAGTTAAAGCATCTTGGCATATTTTCTTTATTTTCCTCAATGGTTGAAAAATAAATTGCAGGTTTCAGTGCAAATGACACCAATTGAATTGTTTCATAAAAATAATTTGAGGCTGTCACACGTGACACCCCAAAAAATAGACCCAAACTTAAAAAAGGGTTGTTTAATTTTAATTTCATTAAAGTTAATGAAACTTTTGTTCTTAAATTTGGACATTTTATATCTGGAAAAGATGGTAAAATTATTTCTATGCTCTTTATTATTGCTTCGAATATATTTACTGTAACACCCATGCAAGTAAGAATTTTTTTTCACTTGTAAATAAATGATCTAAAATAGTAAAGTTTGGGAATAATTGGAAGATATCAGCTTGTGTTTCTTTGTCACATTTCTCTACTTCCATATTAACACCTAGTTCTTCCATATTACTTTCGTCCTTTGATGTACCTACAGAATTAGATGAACATGCAGCAGATAACTCAATCACTTGAATTGCATCATCTGCATTGGCCTCATGTACATTTTCTCTCTGAAGTTGTGTCCTTAAAAAAGATTATTTTATTTATGGGCAAATATGTGTACTCAAAACAAATACCTTAATAATTCCCGTGTTTTATTACGCATTAGCCTAGCATTCACCAGTTCCTCATTGATTTTTCTTTCGTGTGTTCCTTTAGGAAGGCATTGAGAGGGAACAACACCTTTCTTTAGAAGTTTCTTTTTCCCTGCTGCAGCTGTAATAGAAATTTTAATTAAAATCTATGTTAGTGTATAAATTTTATTTAGGTTAGGTAGGCACATTATATATAATAAATGTTGCAGTTATGCTCAGCAAACTTACTTGAATAAAAATCTGTTGATAAAAAATGTTGTGAACACACCATCATACCACTTGATATTGATTTCCCAATTTTTAATTCTTCTGCCCAACGATCTTGTAGATTTTTGTCACGAGGAAAAAAGTGCATACTTATTCCTTCCGATCGATAATTACTGCATTGTGCTGCAGAACAATACTGTTTACATTTACTTTTTAACATTTTGTTACCTTATTTTGCTTTATTTAATATGTTTATAACTATTTTATGTGTGTATAAACAAATACAAAATGTTTTGTTATCCTACGTGCACTAGTTCAAATTTTTACCGCACCGTGCCGACTCTTTCGTTTGACATCGCCAATAAATCTGGTAACTCGATTCTTTCGTTGACGTCATACGCAGCCTGATTTGATTCATTCTGAATTTGCGTCTGGAGCAGTTCATCCATGGCCTCAACGGTTATATTAGTTGTGGATAAATACTGTTGAAAATGTAATATTTGCAATGCAGCAGCAGTTAGCGGGTGTAAGCGCTTGCACCGATTGAAATGCTTTCTGTCTAAAAAGCTATTCATGGAGCCACCAGCTAATACTTCTGCTTGTACTAGTATTTCCACTAGTCCACTGCAGTCTATATATTTTCCAATCGCTTTGAAAAATGCCATCTCTGTGTGGAACGTTCCCAAATTAACAAAAATATTATTGTATTGTGGCTTTTCTTGTTCTTGGATCTGCATTGCCATTTTTGCTATCGCTAAATCATATGTCACAATAATTTCTGCCTGTTGACACTTTTCAGCAATTTCTTTAGCCATATTTAATGTTTCGTTGACTATTGCATAAGATGTTGGAGAAGAATTTATTGGAGGCAAATACTCAATCTTTTGCTTTTCACTGTGATCAATTGACATCATGCAGTTATAACCCAACCACATTGGAACAGAATCTATTCTTGATAACGACATTATCCATAATAAATCCTTATCTGTTGTTATTTCTGTAGCACCTTTGCATAAGTCCACTGTATTGGTAAACAAATCTGCTGTAACCAGCTGCATACTTGTCTTCGGTTTAGAATAATATGGTCGAATTTCCCGTGATATTTCATTGAAACGCCTTCGCTTACGGGAAGGCCCTTCTCCATTTTCGTTGTCATTTACCGTTGGCGCTGATGAAGTTGTAGCTTCACCATCATCTAAATTATCAGTTTCATCACTAAGGAATTGATAAATTGATAAAAAGAAGTTGTGTCCACGAAGCGGTCAAAATTGTCGAATGCTACGTGAGTGCTATGTCCATTTGCTGCAGTGATGCCTTTTGGTATAATTTTGTTATCATGGATCGACGTATAAGTCATTTCGGTTTCCAATTCTTCAGCCAAATTATATCCAATCGTATGGCCGTACCTATTGAGTATCGTGATTACTTGCCGAGAGTTGGTTAAAGACTTTACTGCCAATCCAAGGGTTAAACTTTTCGCTGGCTTACATGTACCCCTAGTGACAGTATAAATAATATCACTACATATTGATGTAATTTTAACTTTCAGTTTTTCCGAATTGTCATTAGAAACATTAGGCCCTTGGATAAGATTTTGCATAAAATCAACTAATTGTTCAGGAATATCACATTCTCCTCGAATGATGTCATCAGCAGTTACGTTGCGAGGAAGCCGACGAACATCCATATTTTTAATGCAGCTTCTCAAATAATAACCAACATCTTCAAATTTGTAATCATTTTTTGCCTCCAAAAACTTTACACTATTTGCCATAACAGAAATTTCGATGTCTGTTTTGTATACAATTTTTTTGTTACGTAATCCACTCGACGCTTCAATCGTTATACGGTCACCAAATTTATTCAATAATTTTTTTTGCAAGGTTTCAGTTCGATAATCTTGTATATCATCGAAATCAATTTCTTGATTTCCGAACTCTAACAGTAAAGCTCGGTATCTTAAAAATAATTGAGCCAAGTACATAACCTTGTTGTTGTCTATTATTTCAATTTCAATGAAATTCGATAACGAATCAAAGGCTAACTGATGTAACTGCCTATATTTACTGTAGCTGGAATCGGTAGATTCTTCGATGGACCGCTTCTCTCTTGACTGATACGCTGCGTAACAAGGCTGATGGTATGCAACAGTTTGATGTTGAAGTTTGGAAAGAATCACCGAATCACCAAAATTTTTGGCCATATTTGTTATCTGCAGTGGTACTTTGTCACTCTGAGGGAAAAGAAGATTAACCAGCTTCTTCCGACATCTTTTTTGGCTATGGTCACAAAAGAGACAAATGGTTTTGTTGGATGTCGATGCTTTTGATGTTGACTGCTCCTAAAAGAATTAAAAATATTTTTTAACTAAAAATGGACGGAAAAAAATATAATGGAGAATAAAGATTCGATTGATATAGATTTTTATTAAAGTGGCTTAAAAAAAAATCTTAAACATTTTGTTACCTTGTCAAAATCCCCAGAAGTTTGAGGCTTGTCATCAACATTACTCTTTCCATCCACAGTCACTGTAGCACAGGAATCAACACTAGGACTCAAACGTTTTGATTCTTGATCAGTAGTAGATGCATTGATAAGCTCCTAACAAAGCCAAATTTTACGATTAAATTAAAATGTTCAATATATATAAATTTTATAAATTTCTTGATTTGAATAGTTGAATAAAAACATTCTTATTTAATGTTACAAAAAGTACAGAAATCAGATAATTTTCTTGTTTATATTATAAACAACAATTTTTTAAGTTAATTTTCAATCGCATTGCTCGTAATTGGTACATTACTTTACCGAATTTAGTTTGTCTATGGATCCCATTACCCACTGTAGCGTACCCGTGACTTTTGTTTACATTACCGCACGCTTCGGTAACAAAAAGTCACGCTTCACATATTAATTAGATGAAAACCAAAGAGATTCTGTGCCAAAAAAAGTTTCGTAGATACAATCTCTTTGGCTATCTTGTTTCAAAAATTTTCAAGTTTTTTAACTGTTCGATTTTAGTTTGATGTTTACAAATAACACTAGAATATATTATTATAAAAAACTATTTTTTAATTTTTAACTAAAACTAATTACCTATTTAATTAAATTAAAATATCGAAACGTTAAAAATAATATTTTTTGACGTGGCTGTATAGCGATTAATACTAATGCGCATAGTCTGTCAACAGCAACGAAAAAAAAAAGAACTCGCGCCATTTTCAATTATTTTTCTTCCTTTGTTATTGTCAAAGTTTTCTTCGCATTTTCTTTGTTATTTTACCGAGTGAGCAAGTATTAAATCTGGTTTTAATTACTCACAATGAGATTGAAAATAGTCGTAAAACACTCGTGGGTAATGTTAAAAATACGCACGAGACTGAAAATTAAGCACTCACCTACGGCTCGTGCCCAATATCAGTCTCGTGCATAATTTTCAACATTACCCACTTGTATTTTAATGTACTATAAAAAAATTGTGTCTCAAAAATTTACAAAATCATAGGTGAATTTGAGTAACAATTATTTCATCATGAAAAAAATAGAGAAGTATTGAAAATAATTTTAAATATTCAATTATTATGTACTTACAGTATTCTCAGCACTAAAATTTTCAAATTCTTCATTATATTTTTTATTCAAGGCAGTAACTTTTTTATAACATGTGGTATGGTAACCTATAAAATCGAGTGACGCACTAGTTAGCTCAACAACGTTGTATTTAAAGTTTTTAATTTTACGAAAAGCTAACTTTAATGAACAGTTTTTAAAAGTTTCATCATTAAAATCAATAACACCATCATCCGAATCACACAAAAAACACTTTTTAGCCATTTTTTACAATAACAAATAGTAGCACGTGTTTTCAATTACAAATTTAGCGACAATCTACTCCAAAATGACGCGTAGCATTTACTATTACTAGTCTATCGCTATCCTTTTCGTTACCAACCAACAAACTATAGACAGCTGCAATGCTGTGTCCTCTTCTATCGCCTGGGATGGTTTGCTGGGACCTTGCTGTCGCACGTATTCACTCGCAGCAATATTTCACTTTTTGAAATTCAACAACCGCAATTTAGGACTGATTTTTTGCAGACAACCCTATACCACCGTGTTCGTAATAAAATTATCTTTATTTTTATTTTAGTTTCATTCATTAATCAGACCGGTGCAAGTTACTAGTATCGATTTACCTGTTTATACCTGCCTACCCAAGGGTTGTGACGGAAAATAAATAGTCAACCTAATATTTGTATATTCTATAGGTTTCATATTTTCGATTGGAATGAAATTTGTTCATTAACCAAACCGGTGTAATTTAAAATTTTTTTTTTTTAATTGTTAATTAATCATATTCTGGATTGAAATTTTTTAGACAACCCATTCGTAATATATTTATTGACTTATTTTATTTGATAAAGAATATCTTTCATCCATTAACCAGCTCGGTGAAGGTCGTTTTATTGCGGGATCCTATACTAGTTGTTGTTTTGATTGTTGTGTTGGTTGCCGTTGTGACTACGGCCGTTGAAGTTGTTTCTGTTGTTGTTGCCTCGGTTACGCCATTCCTGCAGTGTCTCGGACTGGCGAGGACGGTCGTTCCGTTGTGTAGGCTGGTTTGGATTCTGCTGGGGTTGAGGGCGACTTCCAGCTGAATTTGACGTCTTCTCGTGCTGCTTCGGAGCACTGGTGGGTGTGGATGCTTTGATGTCCATTTCTAACTCATCTACGGTGCGACGAAGGTCCTCTTCAGTCCGTGGTGGATTGACCCTCAGGAATTTCCGTAGTTCTGGGCGTAACTACGCTGTAAAAAAAGTTATTGCAATAAAACAAAATATTATTTATGGAAATTTGCTAAGTCGATAATGAGAATAAAAATAGTTAAAAATAAAATATAAGTTATTTCCTGTAATAAAGTAAATAATAATTCAATTGTTCATAAATCGACAAAGTAAATAAGGCAATAATTAAATACAGTGTAGATTAAAATATTCAAATATTACGAGTTAAAATCCTGAAAGAGAACAAGTAATATTTAAAGTTAAAGGTTCAATGTCCTGAAAGATAGAAAAATCGATAATGTTGAAATATTACGAAAATAACAAGTTTATAGTCAAGGTCAAGTCCTGTAAGAGAAAATCAATAATGTTAAAATATTACGATTTCTTCAAAGTACCTATAAGACATATAAAACAATAATAAAAGTACAAGATAAAATTACCTGGAAATATATTGCAATGTAAATTCACATGTCAATTTTACATAAGAAAAATCAAAGTTTCTTACCCATTTATTGTTGTGCAGCTAAAAGAGAACAAATGTGATCGGTTTTAGGTATATCTTCCGGCTCTGGGTGCAGATGCCGGGAGGAAAGGATTTTAGGTGAAATAAAACACAAGTAGGTATTTATTGTGCAGTCTCCCTTGAGGATATCTGCTAAATTTGCGTCTAAGCCCTTTGATTAAGGGACTTAGCGAATTAACCTGTAAGAGAAATTTCTTACACGAGAAATTCCGCAATTATCAGAAATTTGGACAAGTCCGAATAGCACAGATAATCTCGGCTGCACTTCGCGACGTCTCTAAGGAAATTATCAGCAATTCCAAAAATTACCAGCAACTAAGTCGAAAAAGCACAAATAATCCCTCTGAAAATGGCCGCAGGTTTTCGCACGAAAACCGACAAAGTTCACTGGTGAACTTCGCCAAAGGTTGCGTTGGAGATATAGTAAAACTCAGAAGCGTAACGGTTTTTAACCGTCACTTTGCCTACATCGCACGACGACCAATGCCCAATTTTCTGTATTATCATTGGTTGCAACTCTGGTGCATTTTGGCCAATGATAATAGCGAAAATGAGCAACAGCGTCCAGAATTATGATTGGCTGCACCTAGCTTGCAGTATTGACCAATCACAATTCAGGAGGCTGGGCGACATCCCCCCGCTCCCGAAGATCTGCAGGTGATTGAAGTTCCCTTATAACCATTTATTGAAAAAAAACAAGATTTTCACAATAAAAGTACAATACATAATGTTTACAACATAAAAACAATACATTGTTCTTGTACAACAAAAGGAAAATGTTCCTGAACATATTAACTTGGTAATAAAATAAAATATTCCTACTTGAATAATAATTGCAAATTTGCAAGGTAAAAGGAAAATATTCTCAACAATATTATTTTGAGATAATATTAAAATTGTCTTTTTAAAAAACTACTCATATTTGAATAGAAAATCTTAAAGGAAAAGATTCCAAAATTGTCTTTGAAAAAACTACTCATACTTGAATAGAAATGTTAAAGGAAAACGTTCCTAAGTTTATTTAAAAACTACTCATATTTGAATAGAAAATGTTCAAGGAAAATATCCCTTAAAAAATATAATAATAAATTGTTTATATTATATTAAAATGTCTTTTATTAAAAGAAATGTCTTTGAATAAAATAATTGTCTTTACACACCACGTCACTGGGCGGCTTCTCCGACGGCGGCGTCCCCTCTAGGAGGTGGTGCTGGGCGTAGATCATCTACGTGGATTCGACGGTCGACGTCGTTGTCTCGGTGTACCTCATATGTGTGGTTGCCGGCTGCACGTAGGATCGAGTGTGGACCTGTCCAGGTATCGCCGAAGTTTCCACGCTGGTGATTCCTCACTAGGACCTGTTGTCCGGGAACGTAGACAGGTGGTGTTCTGGCGTCTGGGTTGTCAGGGAACAAGTTCCTGGCGTAGACTGTGGCCTTCTGAACTGCTCTCTGCACCCGTTGTTCTTTGTTCTCTCTGACGTTGGCCTGGAAATGGGTCTCCTGGTCACGTCTGGGCCTGTACCCGAGGAGGAGCTCGGCTGGAGTCTGTCCGGTGGCATCGTTGGCTCTGGTTCTGAGTGTGAAGACGATGTCACTGACATAGGAGTCCCATCTGGGGTCCTCTGGGGATGAGACTCTGGCTCTAAGTCCTTTCTTTAGCTCCTGGACGCGTCGCTCAATGGGTTTGGCCCTCTGTTGGTATATAGGGGCCCTCTCGTGGGTGATGGTGTGGCGACGAAGGAACCTCTCCCAAGTGTTGGTTCTGAATTGAGGTCCATTGTCGGTAATGACCTGGTTCGGTCGTCCCCATCTATTGCAGACCTCGTCCTCAAGGAATGCTACGATGTCTCTCGACTTGGCTGACGTAGTGCATCTGAACTCCACCCAGTTGCTGAGGCAATCCACGGCGAAGAGGATGAATCGGTTCTTCGTCCCTCTGGCAGGAGGGTAAGGACCTAGCACATCGAAGGAGATCCTCTCCCATGGATTAGTTGGTTCCCTCGGCACGATTGGAGCTCTCGGCTGTCGTTTGGATGCCTTCGTCGTGGCACACTTCAGACAAGTGCGGACATGGTTGGTTATGTCCTTTGACATCATCGGCCAGAAATAGAGTTCTCGGATGGCTCGGTAGGTTTCTTCTTGTCCGGGGTGGTTTGCTTCCTCACTGTCATGGTAAACTTGCAGAACCACAGCTTGGAAGCAACCAGGGACAATCAGGCGTCTGGAACCATCCTGGAGGTGGTAGGCTGTGGCATCCTCCACCAAGAACTCGTCTAGGAGGCTTTGTTCGGTCTCGTTTTGTGGCCCTCGGGTTTGGATTCGTCTCCAGCGGTTGATGAATCTCTGCACACCATGGTCGGTTTGATGTGCCCTCTGGATTCTTAACTGGAGTGGCATTTCTGTTAAGTCGTCCAGGATCGGATGGTTGGCATCGTCGTCCTGGTCGTCTAGGAGGCACAGCAACAGGGATGTATCTTTCTCCGTCATGGCATGCTGTGGCCAGGCTAGACGATCGACTTCGGCATCCGGGTCGTGGAGCGTCTCCTCCTCGGTGGTCGGATGGCGGGATAGGTGGTCATGCAGCTGGTTGTCTTTGCCAGCGACGTGGATCACCTTGAAGTTGTACTCTTGGAGCAGTAGAGCCCATCGTGATAGCTTGGCCTTGTCGCTCTTGTATCGATCCAGCCACAGCAGAGCTCTACTGTCGGTATATAGTGTGAAGGTCTGGTCCTGAAGGAAGTGTTTGAATCGTTTCAGGGCCCAAATGACAGCAAGGCAGTCTTTTTCATTGATGTGGTACCTCTTCTCAGCTGGCTTCAGCTTGGTGGAACCATATGCAATTATCCTCCGGTTGGTAGGTTCACCCTGGAACAGGACAGCGCCCATGCCTATCTCAGACGCATCTGTCTGAAGGCTGAAAGGTAGGCTGGCATCTGGCCGTTGCAGTTCCAGTTTATTGGCAATGGCGTTCTTGATGGAGTTGAACGCCCTGTCAGCTACCTCGTTCCATTGGAAACGGTGTTTTCCCGCTGTTAAATCAGTCAGCGGGGTCACCATCTCCGCAAAGTTGGGAACGAAGTCTCGTAGCCAGCTGGCAGTGCCAATGAAAGATCTCAGTTGTTTTAAGGTCTTTGGTGTGGTGAACCCTTGGATGCGGTCCTTGTGTCTCTCCATCGGTTGGGTGTTGACGGAGGTGATTGTGTGGCCCAGATAGTCCAGTTCGGTGGCGTAGAACTGGCACTTCTTCAAAATCACCCACATGCCGTGAGTGCGTAGTCTTTCGAGAACCAGGTGGAGGTGCTTTTGGTGTTCCTCCATGGTGGACGAGTAGATGATAATATCGTCCATATATACCTTCACAAATTCGTCCACATAGCCGGCGAAGACGGTGGCCACCAGCTTTTGGAATGCTGCAGGTCCGTTATTTCTCTGGACTCCTCGGCCAGCGGAATCTGTCAGAATCCGCTCTTCAGGTCGAGGGTGGTGAAAACTGTAGCTAACCCTAGCTCCTTGATGCTGTCGTGGATGGGTGGCAAATTCGATACCTCGTCTACGGTGATTGAATTGATTTTGCGATAGTCGACACAAAATCGTGGTGTTCCATCCTTCTTGGAAACTATAACTACTGGACTGTTATAGGGGGACCTGCTTGGACGAATGACGCCCGCTGAGAGCATGTCCTGGACTTCCTGGTACATGATTTGTTTCTTAGGCGTCGAGTACTTATATGGTCTAGTGTTGATGGGCTTGGAGTCCGTCAGTTTGATGACCATCTTGGTAGCTCTAGTGGTAGGTTGGCGGACTCTGTCATCGAACACATCTTGGTAGGTGCTCAGCAGATGTTTGACCTCATTTACAGCATGGGTTGGAGCTTGGTCGTCCCTCAGGAGGTGGATGGTATCTGTCGTGGTGGTGGTTCTCGCAGATGGCTCCCAGAACAAGGTATGGCGGCTGACGGTCCCTGCATGGAGGCATCTCCTGGCAATATCTACCAAGACTTCCTCGGACTTCAGCCATGGCATGCCTAGTACCAAGTCATGGTGGAGGTCGTCTACGAGGCGACATCGGACTCTTGACGTGAACTTGTCGGTGAAGTGGATGTCCACGTCTACTGTACCCATACTGTGGAATGAATGGCCTTGCTTAGCCAGCTGCACTTCGGCGGGGTCGTTTTTCACCATATCCCGCTCAATTAGGCCTACACTGATAAAATTTGCTGTGACACCAGTGTCTATCGTGGCCATAATTCTGACGGAGTTGACCTCGGCGGAGATCTTGGGCGACGGTGAGGAATCGGCAACGTGGAGGGTGTTGAGCTGGGGCACCATTCTGGTTGGACTTAGTTGTTCTCGATGATGCCCCCGTCGGAGTTTCCCGGACGTGGTGGGCTTCTCGGTGGAGGCGTAGGTCGTCCTCCTTGGTTGGAATTGTTGTTGTGGTTTTGTTGGTTGTTGTGGTGGTTGTTTCCGCCTGGATGGCGGTGTTGATTGTTACTGCCGTTGCGGCTGAAGTTACCGCCTTGATTGCGGTGTTGGTTGAAACCATTTGGTTGGTTCCTGTTGAAATTGTTGTTATTAGTGTTTCCGCTTGGATTGCGGTGTTGGTTTCCCCTGTTCCTCTATTCCTGTAGGGTCTCTGATTGACGAGGCCTGTCGTGACGTGGTGGAGGTGGTGGAGGTTGACGTTCCAGTTGCTGAGGACGGCTTCCACTGCTTAATACTGCCAGGTAAGAGACTCTGGAGCAGCAGAATTATCCGCTCTATCCATGTTCCTGTGGGACCTTAAGTCGTATGTTCGGTCTGTGGCCATAGACACGGGCTATGCCACTGTTACTAGGAAGCAAAGGATTAAAATAAGAAAATAAAGGTTTATTATTATTAATTTAGTAATAATATATAAACAAACAACAATAAATGTCTTAAAAGTAAGAATCTGAAAGGTAAAGTACGTAATTGCCTTTAGGTCACTGATCTAGAGGACAATTACGCATTAATCTAATTCTAAGAATCTGCAAGAAACGTTATTATATTAAGAGACAATAAAAGTCAAATTCGCATGCACATGTGAAATTAATAAACATATAAAATTCCCAGCTGTCAAAATTAAAAGGACATTTCAAGTATTCGTAGAAAGCTGAAACCTGTGGGAACCTATGTGGTATAATGTAATTCGGGATAATCAACAATAAAATTCGACCCTCCCAACGAAAACTGTCGTAACTCAAGATCGCTCATTCCGAGATAATTGCGTTTAAAAATAATTGTTAAAAGTGACGTTCTGTAATTTTTTAATTATCACTACTACGTTTTTAATTTTTTCACTCAGTAACTATTTGTGCAATCATAATTATTGCAAAAGAAATAAAACTTTCATAAGGTTATTCGATTTTGGATTTTGAATGAGTTACTACAGTCTTCGTCGACAAAAATTTCAGTTATAAAAACATACTACAATATATTATATATATATATATATATATATATATATATATATATATATATATATATATATATATATATATATATATATATATATATATATATATATATACATCTTTATACCAAACCTGAACCATCTGAAAAACCATACAATCCTGAACCTCCTATATCTAGAGTATTTAGAGCTGCCTATTACAAGCTTATATTCATTAATTCTAGCGGGGATTTTAAAAATCTATATATACAAAAGAATATTTTAATATTTTCAAAGATATATAAAGGGGGATTTTACCTATAAATGGCACAATCCTGAACCCTTTGTTATTTCAGCCAATTCTGAACCCAAACATGCATGTATATGCACAAACCTGAGCCTAAGAGATGTTGCCAGTTTTAAGTAAAATAGGATTCCTTAGGAAAATGTTTGTATGTGTTTGCGTGAGAGTCAGAAGCAGTACATTTTTACTTTGCCCTAATTATACGTATCCTAAAATATGTAAACAATACGTTCTATCTACAGATTATTTTAACAGCGAAGGCGTCACATACGTTCCAGTTTATAAAAGTCAAAAATATGAGCTTTTATTAACGGCGATTTAGATTAAAAAAAAAGGAATACATCAGCAAAGTGTGGCTTTAATTTAATATCAAAAGTAGGTACAAATATAAGAATATTGTGATACAGATCAGATCAAAACTAAAACAAGAAAGTCTTTCAAAACAGTGAAAAAAAAATTAAAAATCAACTAAAAAATATTTGAAAATGGGTGTTTAGTATTTAAGTTTTTCTGTATACATATTATAAACTACAGCTTTAATACATGTCCATTTTCTTTCTTTAAATACCTCGGGATATTCTTCAATAAGGTGTTGCACTTCTACCTTAATGGGAGGCTTTCTTTTTTTAATGTTGTCGGAAAAGTATTCTGCGATAATGCTTTTTTCTTGTTTTGTCCATGGTCGTCGTCTATCAATAAATATTTTCTTTTTTAAATTGTCCAATTTTTTATGAGATTCTTTATTATTATCGACGTTAGCTGAAGTAGATGGAATCCCGCAATCTACGTTTAGATTATCATTAGTTTTTAAGATATTTTCCATTTCTTCCTCTTCCGCGTCAGTGAGAGGAGCTAAATTAATGTCAATTTCGTCTAATGTTTTGCCTTTATATTTTTCAGCTCCGCCTTCCATCATTAACAGTAAAAGTTTAGAAATCTTAGCCGTTTGATATACTTTGTCAGACAAACGATAATAATTGCAATGTGTTTGTAATGTGTGTCCCATGAATTTGCTTAATTGCTCCATATCATTATTGGAAAATTGAAGAAGTTGAGTAATGGTGGCCAAATGCTTTCGAAGTTTTGTTGCTGTTATACTCGCAGGTCTCTCCAACTGACATTTCTTGGCATATTTATGAATAATTTTAGTTCCATCAACAAATCCTCTTCCAGTGGTGTGAAATACAAAGTCACTTTCAATTGTAAAGTTATTTCTACAGTGCAAAATTAAATCAAAATGCATTTTCATTGATGGTGATAACAATATAGGAACACCTCTTCCACGCTTACCTCTTATAACTAAACGACTGTAAGTTTTTAATAAAATTTTTTCAGCTTCAGTTAAACATTTTTCAAATTCGTTATCATTTTCACCCCCTAAATTAATAGATTTAAACGTTTGGACCTTTAGCTGAGCCACCTCTGCTGGTCGCCGTCTGTTAAGAAGAATGACTTGCGCATACAGTGTGTCTTTTAATGAATTATAGGTCTTAAAATCATACTCATCTGATTTCAATTTGTGAAATAATTCTTCTGCAGATGTTTGCAAAAAAATATTAAGTTTCTTGAGGTCGTTAGTAAGCGGCAAAAGTTCTTCTTTATTCCATTTATTTTGATTTAAATTGGTACATGCTTGAGCAGAAACTTCATCACACCATTGGGATTCTAAAAGAGTTTTTAATATTTTAAGTTCTTTTCTCTCATCGCTTGTGTTTTCAATCTGAACAAGATTAATATATGCTAAGTCACAACATTTTTTCATAAGTGTCCCAAAATTTATGGCTAAAGTTGGTGACTCATAATTATCTGTTTCTGGGTTATATTTTGCTATTTTATTAACTCCAGAAATTATTAGTTGAAAATGCTTTGGGCGAAGAATATCTATAAGTTTCTTAATATCAGGATTCTGTCGTCTTGCAAAGTCTAAGAGTTTTGCGAGTCTTCGCATATTTTGTCTTACCAAATTAATATTGCCTTTACTTTGACGGCCTTTTATGTACGAATATGCGTACTGGCAAATTAAGGGATCTTTTTTAGCAATAAGATTTATGTCGTCTGCACGCATTCTGGAAAAAATTTTTGATTTTAATAAATCGTCATGTTTAAGAAACTGGTGTAGAAGCAATGTGGTTTGTCCGTCGCTTTGGGACGTTTGTCTTCTATTATTTTCCTCATCATAATTAGACGGACAAATTTTGGTATGCCTAAATAAAAATTTTTTCTTATAGTAACCCAAACAATACTTGCATGGCAGATACTGATCTGCACTTAACTACTTATCGGTAAGTTTTGGCCTCTTAACAGATCTTAATGCGGAGTCCGTCTGATTTCTGATAAAATTTCCCTTTTTCCTTAAGTTTGATACAGCCAATCGTCTCTCTTTTGAATTAACCTTATGACATAATATTTTTACTACGTCAATTTCTTCTGAGTGCCATTTAGAAATATGTCTAGCAAAATGGGATACATCCTTCTCGCAATAGAAGCAAAAATCCCTTCGATCTTTGTAATTTTTTCTTAACGTTTTTTCAACAAGTGCCTGGAAAAAAAATGTAAAATGAATCAAACACGTTAAAAAAACAGAAAAGATTTAATTAAAGTAACATTAAAAAAACATTGATTTTAACTTAAGACAAGACATCTTGTGACTCAGTTGTCTCGTCCTTTACGACTTGTCAGATAGCCTTTTTAATACATATAGCTGAGTTTGGTTTCTTTTTTTTTGACATAAAAAACCGGTCTGATGAGTCGTAAACGATGAAATAACCTTAACACAGCATGTTATGTCTAATTAATTAAAATCAATTCTGCTTCTTTCCTCACGTTATATGCTTTTTCACATATTGTTAGTTTAACAATTATTGGAGTTTAGGGGAATGTAAAGTATCAAATTGTTTTGGATGCCATATACTGCTTATATGGTAATTTAATTGAGTTCTTACCTTCTCTTCTAGAGAAAAAGATGATGTCCTTTGAGCTACAGAATTGCTTCTTTTGTGTTGCTCCTTTTCACTCTCCTTCTCCATTTGATGTTCACTTTTTTGTTTATTATCAAAATTTAAGAGTTTCCGTATTATTAGGGATTCGTCTTTTTCACGCTTCTCTCTTTCAATCGGTTCTTTAAATATTGAAGAAACAGCATTCCCATGCTCCGCTATATCAATCACTTTTTCAAGTATTAACGAATCGGTCTCACGCTGTTTGCTGTCAACCAATTCTTCACAGATTTTTGGATGACTCTTTCTTAGTGGCATTTTTAAATTTGATAACTGCAAGAAAGAGTAAGAGTTTAACCAAATTTGAGACAAATTAAACAAAAAAGGACCTACCCATTTTTTTTTAGCTCGGCCGTCTTCTCATGGTATATAATTAGGATCTTTTATGGAATCGTCGTCATCCTCTATAAATTCACTTTTGGATGTGTTAGACGAGTTATCCATTTTTTTTGTTCCTAGAAACACAGCATTATTATTGTCCGCATAGGAATCACATTCGTCAGATAAAAAATCCATATTTATTGCTTGATCACTTATAAACTTGTCTCCCTCGTGTTCTTCCATTTCTTGTTGTTCTTTTGCATTATTCATTTCTGTATTTTCTTTTTCATTTTGAGAATTAAACTTTGAATATGCATTTGGGTTCCACACCCAGAAGCCAATCTTCAATTATTTGTATTTTTGTAGGTGGTAATAGCCTATTTTCAGAAATATTCGAGCAAGCTGAATCAAGGCCAGGTAACTTTTCATCTAAAAATTTCACAATAATTTATGGCGAATAGAACACGCTTTTTTATTTACAATTAAACTGTTTTTTATTTTATTTTGCGTTGTTTTACTTTATACATACAGTATGCTATTTATATTTAGCTAAACAAACAATTTAAAAAATCCTAAGACATCGATTTTTGATTTTAATTTACATTTTACATAAAATAAATTCAAATAATATTAAGATTAACCTATCCCAGAATTTCACAAAATAATTTGTTTTCTAAAATGAATTTATTCCATACATTACACCATACTGTAATATCTATATTGTACAGGTTAAGTAAAAAGTAATGTGCCCAAATTGTATATGTAAATTTAAAAGATCTAAATAATAATATTTTACTCAAGAATATAGGGCCTAAGGGGCCTATAGGTCTCTTAGGCCCTTTGAGGCCTGTAAGAACAGAATCTGTTTTTGTTCATAAATTAGCCATTTTTCCAAATAGATGCTTGAAAATTCGGGTGATTATAACACAACCAACCCCTTACGAGTGAACCGTTAGAAGTCTCCTAGAAAACTTGTGCGGAAAGAGGAAAACATTAACAAAAGCCCAGCGGATACTCTACTACTACTCCACTGGATCGATCCCCATGTTATTAAATGTGTATGTTCTCGAGATATCCCCACTTTCATCGTATTGAATAGAAGAAATCAGCTTAAAATTTGTTGTCACTCAATAATTTACATCTAACTTATTTTGAAACCATTCATTTTTGAATAAAAAAGTTATATTTCAAGGACTTTCCAAATATTAACTGTTTTTGAGATATTTTACTAGTTGTAATTCAGCACATGGTTAATATTTTAAATGTCGAAGTGTAACATTTTTATACAAAAAGATTATGATTTCTCTGTAAATACAGGAAAAATATTAAGAAAATCATATTTTATTCTTCGAGCTTTATATATTATAAAAAACATTTCAGACCCATTATTATTAAGTATTTAAAATATTATTTAAACTTTACTTTCGTTAAACGCATGTCAGATTTTACATTACCCATACGTTGCTCTTTTTTGTCTTTCCTCTTTCCATTTATGTCTTTTAAACTTAAAACTTCGGAATCTTTATTTACGTGTATCTGCGAAATTGGAGATAAGCTGCTCTCCAAATTGTTTTTGCATTAATAAAAGTGTATTTTTTTATGTTTTTGTCTAAACATTATACCTACATTTAATCTTTAAACCCTTTTTCATTCTTTGCTTTTCTGGTTCATTTTATACAGGATGTTTCAAAACTATTTTTAAAAATTCCAGGGGTATCAATGATAGATGAAAAGTCCTCATAAACAGTCACCCTTTGCGCTATTGTTAACTAATAGAGACAAAGGTATTAAACTAACTAACCTGTAGTAGTGCTAATTTAGTCAAATTCGTCTGAGATACTGACAGTGATAAATTACTAATTTAAAAATATAAACAGGAAGACATCAACTTCCATTAGTTAAGAAGACTTTTCCTTCTAAAATAATTCCCTTAGAGGTTTATCGAAGTACCTTTACAACAACTTGCATAACAGTTAGCAAACAGAAGATGACATGATTTCTCTTACTTGGGATAGCCTGTATAAAATGAATTTAAACAGGAACTCAATATTTTGAGATATCGGAGACAACTGAAAACATTTCATAAGTCGTCTAAAATCATTTATATGTTTTTTTGTTAAAAAAAATTGCATTTTTTAAAATATGATTTAGAACAAATCCTAAAAACACGATATTATAATCATCGCCTATAATAATTTTTAATAAACTCTAGACTCATCATTTTGTAAATATGAATTAAAATCAAGAATATCTATTTTACTTGGACACCCTGTACCTCTGTTAATATAAATTTATATAAATAAGGACAATTCAGCTAGATTTTTAAGCCAACGTGCTAAAAATGACAATTTATTTTAATACCTTTTGTATAACTTACCTTTCCCTAAACACATATCAACCATCAGTTTACAACGTCCTTTATAATCATTCATTTTTAAACACACGTTCCGACTTTCCTGAACCAACACAAATGACTGTTGCAACTAAATAATAATATCTAAATATCTTATACCATACCACCTACTGAAAAGAAATCTGTCTGACCTTGGCTAAAAATAGAATTCCCTAATTCTCTAAACAAAATAACGACAAAGCAATGTTGCCACATAGTATGGATCAGGATGGTACTAATTGTGATAATGTATAACAAAATCATGTATATTCGAGAAATTGTTTCCAGCGCCAAAGTGGCAAATGGCTGAACCAAAAAATGTAATCCTGAACCACAATACAAACAGGTTTCTCTCGGATTCCAAATGACATATTGAAGTGAAAGTTAGGCAGTTTTGTCCGCTGATGGCACCACTAATTTAAAAAAATTATTTAATTTGTAAATTCCAAATTATATGTCAGTTATAAAGGGAACCCAATCCTGAACCAATATACAGGTTCAGGATCGTAAACGGGGTTCAGGTTTGTGCTTAAGTTTTACTATCGGAGGCTCAGAATTGTACTAAAAACAAATATATATATATATATATATATAATAAAACAAAAAAAAATTAACAAATATTTTATTTTTAGCAATTTGTTTATAATGGCATTATAACACTAATTATAATAATAATTAACGACTAATTGCTAAGTACAATACACTGCTATTGCTCAGATTCGGAACCAGTTTCTTGATCTGTAGAGCACTCTGGTGGAATGTCTTCATTAGCAGGCCGCAGGGAGTTATAAAACCCATGGTACATTGTTGGTATCAAATTGGCTTTACATAAACTTAATAGACCATTTAATTTTTTACTGTCAATTGGTAAAAGACCTTGATATAAACGTGGTAGTTTATATTCTTGGGGTTTACGTAATTTTGATGTTGTGATGTCGAGTCTTTTGTAATTTTCTGCAAAACTGTAGGTAAAATAAACTTTATAAGGATTCTTCGGATCGAAGTGAATTTCCCTAATTTTGCTTATCTTTACCACCTCCGCAGTGTTAGTTTTCTTCCAGTTCTGTTTCTGAACCATTGGTTTAAAACTAAAAAAGTCTTCTTGAGACATTTCCTTCACTCTATACTGTGGAGAAGTAACTTTTGCCATCTTTATGAGGCTAATCCACTGGTCAGGAGTATAAATATTCGAATGTCGTTTCTTTGCAACTTCTATAACAGCGTGCATGCTGTCATTTTCGTTCTGGGTATGACCAATCTCAAGAAAACGGTGTGTTATTTCCAGATCCAAAGTCACCGATGCATGAGCAAACATCGAAAAAATAAAACGATTGCGGTTTTGCCCTCCGCAATTGTCGGAGTATAACACGACTTTTCGAATGCCATCTCGTTTTGCACCTTTTAAAAAATGCCATAAACAGCTTGCAATTTCATTCGGCCCCCTTTTTGATATTTGTTCATGCCATACGTAGCAATATCCTTGATTATTGCCCAAGTCGTAAATAGTAAAATTATAAGTTGCAAGCTTACTCTTATAATAAAAGTTACTTACCTCTGACTTAGGTGTTACTAATACTTTCTGCAAATCGAAGCATATTGTTAAAAACGATTTATCACTTTTGGACAATTCCTTATTAGCATCTTTCAGATTTCTAACAGATTCTTTGTTTAAAACATGGCTATTGTAATTTTCTTCCATTGATTGAGTTCTTTTCTCTGTATCTGTATTGTTATACGCACTGCATACTGAACACTGATCTTTCTTAGGCTTGAAAAATGCAATGTTGAATTGTGAGTTTAAAGTATCCCTGTATTGTCTAACTAGCGACGACACCCCATTTTTTGAGTTTGGCATATTCCACGTACATTCGGTGCATTACAGATATGTTTAAGCCCTCTTCTAAGTACATGCGTTTTGAGTTTTTCCTTGTATAATGAGAAGGTACAAGTGGAAATAATTTTATGTGTTCTACAATATGATCTTTTACACTATCCGGGATCTTCTAGTATTATGTTTTCCTCTCTTATCTGCTTCTATGGTACCAGCTTCACTAATTTTTTTCAATGCAGTGCTAACGAAAGTTTCAGAAATCGCAAGTGTATTTAAGAACATTGTCTTGCAAATTTGTTTCTCGGTATTACCAATATTAAATTTATATTTGCGCGAAAAGTTTCTCCTAGAATTGTTTACAGTGATTTGCGTTTTACCTTGTTGTGTCACGCACCTTGCAAGAAAATCCCACTGCCTGGTATGATCTCCAAGTTTCCAAAATTCGTCAAAAATTACTTGTCTTGTTTCAAAATTTAATATGCTATTACATTTATATCTGCAAATATCCTTACAAGGAACCTTTATCTTCTTTGCAGGTATAAACTTATCCTTGCGGTTCTTATATTCCAGACCGCTATTAAATTCTCTTTTGACTTTTTTGTCAATCCATTTGTTCTCATTTCTAACTCGATTTCTTCCTATCTTAACCTTTTCTGATACTTTTCGCTTTCTTTTTGATGATGGTCTGTCTAATGACACATTACTTCTCTTGTTATCAGATAGATTCAAATTTTCGTTTTCGGCTTCTGATTCTGAGGAACGTAGTTTGGATCATCATCGGAATAATTAGCGGGAAATATGTTGGTATTAATGTTAACTGTATTATTGTTGTCGTTACTTTCATTTTCGTTGTCTAAAACAAAAAAAAAATAAAGAAATTTAAATTAAAAATAAAAGAAAGATTTAAATGATTAAATACCTAGATTGTTCCTTGATTCAGAGGAAACATATTTCGGATCATTATCGGAATAATCAGAAGGAAATATATTGGTATCAATGCCAACGGTATGATTTTCGTCGTTACTTTCATTTTCGTTGTCTAAAACAAAAAAAAATAAAAAAATTTAAATGAAAAAAAAAAAAAAAAGAAACGTTTAAATTATTAAATACCTAGATTGTTCCTTTGAAATTAACTTTTTACTGTCCATGCTATGTACAACATTCAGATTTTAAATAGATAAATAAAATGACAGCAAGTTACCTGGTGCTATTTGTGTATTATTATTAACAAGTAATCCCAAAATTCGTTTAGTTCTCTGCGACATTATTATAAATTATTATAACATTAAACAAGATTCTCTTTAGCTCTTCACCTAATTGTGAACGACATTTAACATAACCTATAATTTTATTCGCTTTAAACGTATAGCCGTATCTCGGTCCCTTCTCACAAATTTACAGCGAACACTGTAGTAACTCCATAATACTACTTTCTTCGCGGTAAAGTACAGAGAGCATTGAGATACTACATTTACATTAACGTATATTGTGTTGTCTATATTATGATTTTAGTTATTATAGTATTCTCTGGAATAAATTTCGGTATTATAAAATCTGATTATGGTAATAACTCAAAATTGAAAAAAAATGAGTTACGACAGTTTTCGTTGGGAGAACAATTATGATCGGTTTTAGGTATATCTTCCGGCTCTGGGTGCAGATGCCGGGAGGAAAGGATTTTAGATGAAAATAAAAACACAAGTATGTATTTATTATGCAGTCTCCCTTGAGGATACCTGCCAAATTTGCGTCTAAGCCCTTTGATTAAGGGACTTAGCGAATTCACCTAGAAGAGAAACTTCTTACACGAGAAATTCCGCAATTATCAGAAATTTGGAACAAGTCCAAATAGCACAGATAGTCTCGGCTGCAATTCGCGACGTCTTTAAGGAATTATCAGCAATTCCGACTAAGTCGAAAAAAGCACAAATAATCCCTCTGAAAATGGCCGCAGGTTTTCGCACGAAAACCTGCTCCCTATTTTTCCCGTTGGCCCCTTCCTGACCTGGAAATCCCTAATCGCTACTTCAGAAAGTATAAAAAATAGGCGATTTTCAGGTCAATAATTCAGTCCTTCACGGGCTCTCTGAGAGCTTAGTGCTCTCGGGGCTCTGCTTCCTTTTTAGCTTTCCATACTCTGTGGCTGAGTATTTTATTCTACTACAATTTGGTGTTTTATTTCAACTTTATTTTAACCCTGCATCACTCGCGCCTTAAAAAATTACGCGAGAACTCGCGCGTGAGAATTTCTCTCACACGACGAACCCTTCAAGATTTTGTTCGGTGTAACTGTTTTTATTTTTTTTTATGCAAATGAAACAAAACTATTGGTAATAATAAAAGGGTTTATTTAAAATAAATGCCAAAAATAGAGTTATAAGTACATTAAAAATACTAAAAAGAAAACTTATACAATGCTAAGAACTAAAAAAAAATACCCTGTATATTTTATTTTACATCTATCTTTAAATTAATGTTATCCTTAAATCAGATAAAATAAACATAATATTAATCAAAAATTTAATCATCTGAAGTACCACTATTATCGTTTACGCCAGAACACGTTGGACATGTGAAGGTGGTATGCTCCGTGCAAATGGCAACATTGCAGCTAACACATCGTTTTTTGACTTCCTGTTCTTTCTTCTTGGACAAAATCCACAGAAATCTGGAACAGATTCTCTGTTCTGTTCAATCTGAGGCATATTTAAATATTCCCTTAGCATGCTTCGAATATTAATTGGCAAAGACCTGATCGATGAACGACGAATCAACAGAGGTTTAATCAAAGCTTCGGCCAGATGATTGAGATAAATTCTACGTTCTTCAATAACTTCGGTATTACTTTTATATACAATATTGGAATTAATAGCAGCAACGTCCAAAATTGTAAAAAAAATTCTAAGTGGCCATCGGCAACAATATCTGGAAACAGAATAAGTTGATTTTAATTCATCAACCACATCGACACCTCCTTTTGTTAGGTTATAAAATGTAATGATCTCAGGTTTTTCCAGTTCGCCAGATTCAGGATCGATGTAGTCCCCAGAATGAAATGTAGATAACATCAATACGTTTTTCTGAGGTTTGGGTTTATACGATAATAATACAGTATTCTTTCGGAAACCAAACATGCTACTAGGTACAGGTCTTTTCACATTTATAAATATTGGCGGAATTTCCCTCTTGTTTTTCCTTAGGGTACCAACAAGTGTAGTTTTCCTATCAAGTAATTGTTTGGCTAACGGCACTGACGTGAAATAATTGTCCATAGTTATATTTCTACCTGTGTTTAATATGGGATTTGCTATACGCATAACAACAGCAGATGCAGAGTTGTCTAGATAAAAAGGGCCAACTGGCTGTTTTCCTGCATATATCTCCATATTGCAGGTATAAAACATCCTTGAGTCAACTAAGGCATATATTTTAATGCCGTATTTGGCCGGCTTGTTGGCTATATATTGCCGAAATTTACATCGCCCTCTAAAGCTTTCCAACATTTCATCCACTGTACAATACTCTCCAACTTGGTAGTTTTCTTGACACTTGGACACAAACTGTTCAAATATGTTTCGAATGGGAGCCAAATTATCGTATTTTTTTCTTTCGTTTCGGTCATTGATATTGTCAAATCTTAGTGCTCTTCCTAAAATATGAAATCGTTCTCGTGACATCGTTAGTCTAAAGCAAGCAGGAGCAAATATTGAATCAGCCCAAAGTTCTTTAGTATTTAGATATTGAGCCTTTCGTACCCCAGCCATGTATAGGAGGCCGATAAAAGCATATATTTCTGTAGCGTCTGTGTCACGGCAATCTCTTTCTCTCGTATAGTTACCTCGTATTTTTGCTAGATAGATATTTGTGCATTGTACGATTTCTTCAACCATTTCTTTTGTAATATATAATTCCCAGCATGCTTCGACAGTATTTGCATCTTTTGCAATATTTTTTACTCCGGGAAGATGACTAACAATATTTTTTGTAGGCACTCTTACGTTAGGTCGTGGAGGATAAGCCATCCAGTGAGTTTTTTTGTCTTTACCAGTGAAATGATGTTTTGATGTATATGCGGGATTATCGTCAACTTCATAAACAAAATTTTCAACTTCTACATCAGATTGTTCGGAATCGGTATTATGCATACTATGTTCACTGGAAGCGTCACTTTCAACATCCACTCGTCCGCCATCTTCCATAATTTCTTGATTTTGACATTCCTCTTGCCCACTCCATGGTATGTTAGCTGACATACCTTCTCTTTGTGCCTCTTCATATCGAATTCGCCCTAATTCTGCAAGCGTCAGTCCTCTACTCATTGTTTACTATCTAAAATAACAATACCACAATAATAGAACACCTTGACCTTATTTAAAAAGCAAATAAAGTAGTTATGTATAAAAAAATCTTAAATTTACTTACCAAAACTTTATTCAACCTTAAGAAAATATACTACGTTAGAACTTGCGCGATGAGAGAAATTCTCACAGAGATCTGCACACGATCGACAAGTGCCCGATATCTATTACCAACATGCACTAAATATTGCATGCGCTCAAGCGTAACAACGAAGACCCTTAGAAACTCAGCTAGAAGTGGGGGTAGCAGTATGCGTGATTTACCGTTAATAAAATTTGCATTTTACTGGTAGGTGTGAGAGAAATACTCATAGCGCGAGTGATGCAGGGTTAACTTAATATTGTTCATGTAAGAAATAACTTGCCTTTTTCAAGGCAAGTCACCAAAGAAGACAACCTGATGGTTTATTTCAACAGAGAATCTTCGCCGTGTAAGAAATAACTCGTCTTTCTCAAGACGAGTCATCAGATGAGAAAACTTTACAAGTTCATATCCTGAAAATGGACTTGGGTAGAGGTGCTTTCGTTGACGCCTCCGAAGCCCTCTACAGAGCACCCGGAGGCAATAGAAGGATGATAGATTGCTATTTGTTCCCCCGCGGTGACAATCATGTCGGTATCGGGAAAAAGCCTCGTGCCTTGGGGGCGTGAGGCCAGGCTCCGTACACGCTCTGTCCGTCGCTTGTGACCTAAGGGCATAAGGATCTCGGTCGGTGGCCATAGTGATGTACTATGGACACTCGGTAGCTAAGGAACAAGTCTGCCTGAATATGCCTAAGATGCAAATAAATGTTTGTTTATTGCAAAAAAAAGAATACAGATAAATAAAATAACAGCGATATGTTAATACTAAGAATCTGAAAAGGAAATATAATTATCCACAGGCCTTACGTCTGCAAGACAATTATATAATTAGTTTAAATCTAAGAATCTGTGAAAGAGAAATATTAGATTAAACCTGAAACACAAATTTATAAGCGATTTTGAAATTAGTACACATATAAAATTCCTAGTTGTCAAAATTGAAATGTTATTTTTGTTATGCACACAGGGCCGAAACCTGTGGGAACCTATGTACGATAATATAATTCGAAATAATCAACAATAAAAGTTAGGTGTATGTACACTGTAGAAAAAGTTATGGCCCAAAAACCACGATGTTTACAGTGGAAATTTCGTAAGTCGCTGAGACCTGTAAAACCTGTAAAAATTTGGCGGGAAACAACAAGTTATTTACCAAATATCTCAGATATTCCTAAACGAGTAAAATAACATATATATTTATTCCTGAAAGAGAGTACAATAAGGAATAGACCTAAGTACAGGGTAACACAACCCGCAAGAATACCAATGCTAAAAGATTGAAATATTCTGCAAAGTTATAACAGTGTAATTACCTATGTAAAAACTCTCATATAAAAATCAGAAATACTTTACCTATTTCTTGCAGTGTACCTGAAAAAGGAACTTATATTGCGTTTTTCCAAGTTTATCGCCGGCTCTGGACTGCAGAGTCCGCGATAATGACAATAGGATAAAAATGGGAATTAAAACACAAGTATTGGTTTTTATTGTATCACTTGCTTAAAGGATACAAGCACGTTCGTTTCTAAGGCCTTTTAAGTAAGGAACTTAGAAGAAATCACCTGTAAGAGAGAATTTCTTACATGACTTGTAAGTGTTATAATAATCAGATCCTATGCAAGGCATAAGAACACAGATTATATAACTAAGTATTATGACGCTCTTAAGAATTATTAGCAAATTCGAGACTGTCGAATTGCAGAAATAATTCCCCAGAAAGGCCGTAAGGTTCTCGCTCGAGAAACCGACAGAGGTTCCACTGGAACTCTGCCAAAGGTTAAAGGTGGTTCAAGAAGAACAATCAGAAGTTGGTTTGAGGCTCTAGGAACTAAATCGACCAGAGGATCTCTACTTGCCTAAAGGAAGGCTGGACTGGCGGACATATCCTGACCCAGTCTGGTGAATGGGATTTCGTGCATTTCCTTTATAGGGAAAAAATGAGGTCAACTTCCAACGGTCATTAACGGTCGTTCCTGATCGTTGGTTATTGGCCAGCACGAAAGACCAAATACTCAATTCGAGTATTATCATTGGACACAAGTCTGTTGTATTCGACCAACGATAATACAGAAATTGAGCAGCAGATCTCAGAATTAGGATTGGTCGCAATTATTTTTGCTTTCCACCAATCACAAAATTCCGGGATCGGCGTCAATCATGTCGGTAACGTGTTGGACTCTCAGTTTCCTCAGGAAGAGAGAGTTCGTTGACCGCTCTGTCCATAGCTGTATTGGACCGTAGATCGTATCGATCCCGATCGGTGGCCATAGACAAGGGCTATGTCACCCCTAGCTAGGATTAAATGATAAAAGAAAAAGCACAAGTAAAACGTTTATTGTGATAAACAATTAAAGGGATTAAATATGCAAATATAAGAATAATAATAATAATCAATCAGTCTTAATCTAAGAATCTGAAAGAAAGTGGTAATTATCTCCAGGCCTTGGATCTGGAGGATAATTACGCAATTAATATAAGCCTAAGAATCTGCAAGAGAGTTCTGGTTAGTAAATAATTGCAAGTCTAAATTTATATGCAAATTATCAAATTAATAAACATAGAAAATTATCAACTGTCAAAATTTGAAGGATATTTCTAGGTGTCGTAGAGACCTAATTCCTTCGGGAACCTGTGAGGGATAGTTTAATTCGAAATAAACAACAATAAAATTGTAACAAAACTACGCTGTAAAAAAAACTATTTCAAATAAACAAGTATTATTTATGGAAAATTTGCTAAGTCGATAAAGAGAAAATAAAATGGTTAAATCAACATATAAGTTATTTCCTGTAAACAAATAATAATAGTTCAATTGTTTATAAAGCAAATAAGACAATAATTAAATAACAGTGTAGTTTAAATATTTCAAATATTACAAGTTATATCCCTGAAAGAGAACAAATAAGGTTCACCGCCCTGAAAGAGGTAGAAAATCGATATTGTAGAAGTATAACTAGAGAAACAAGTTTTAGTCAAGGTCAAGTGCTGAAAGAGAAAATCAATAATGTTACATATTATGATTTCTTCACAAATACCTGTAAGACATATAAAACAATAAAATACATACAATATCAAATTACCTAGAAATATCTAACAGTGTAATTTCGCATGTAAAACTTACATAAAGAAAACCAAAATTTCTTACCTACTTATTGCAGTGTATCGCTGAAAGAGAAAATACAATACAAATAAGGGAAAGAAATAAAACACAAGGGTTTATCTTTATTGTGCGGTCTCCCTTAAGGATATCCGCGAAATTAGCGTCTAAGCCCTTTGAACAAAGGACTTAGCGGAATTCTCTTACACGACTTGTAAGTTTTCCCGCGTTAATCTTAAATCTTGATAAAGACAAGATTAACTCGGCTGCAAGTACGTATTTATTCAGAATTCGCCTAAGGGCGAAAGCACAGATCAAATACGCCTTCAGTTACGACGCTTTTGGACGCTTTATTAGCAAATTTCGACTAAGTCGAAATTGCATAGATAAATGTCCAAAAATGGCCGCTGGTTCCCGCTCGGAAACCGACAAGGGTTCTGGTTAGAACTTTGCCAAAGGTGCGTTCGAAAATAAAAGTCAGAAGTTGGTTTGAGAGGCTCAAGGAACTTAATCAACCTGAAGATCTCGACTTGCCTTAGGAGGCTGGACTGGCGGACATATCCTGACCCAGTCTGATTTCCTGGCCGTGGTGCGTTTCTTTTATAGAAGAAAAAGTAGGTCAAAGTGTAACGGATTTTTCAACCGCCACTTTGACTACATCGCACAACGGCCAATGCAACATTTTCTGTATTATCATTGGTTGCATCTCTGGTGCATTTTGGCCAATGATAATAGTGAAAATGAGCAACAGAATCCAGAATTATGATTGGTTGCACCTAGGTTGCAATTTAACCAATCACAATTCAGGAGGCTGGGCGTCACCCCCCCCCCCGCTTTGAAGATCCTCAGGGAATTAAGAGTTCCTTTACTCCTGTTTATTGAAAAAACATATATTTTACAATACAGGAAACATAAATAAAATATAACAATATTCTTTATAAGAACCAAAAATGCATATTTGCAAAAACGAAAAAGGAAAATGTTCCTAAATTTTGCATATGTCGCTATGCTGAAATAAATATTATTTTGATATAATATTTAACTAATGTTAATTAAAAAAATGTCTTTCAAAATATTGAAAGCAAAGATGCATATTTGCAATATAACAGGAAAATGTTCCTAACAATATTATTTTTATATAATATTCATTACAAGAAATGTTTAAAAAGTAGTTCATTTAAAATGTCTTTGAAAACATGAAAATATTCAATACAAAAAGAATGTCTTTTTTCATTCAATTAGTTCATTTAAAATGTCTTTGAAACATGAAAATTTTTATTAAAAGGAGAATGTCTTTTCATTCAAATTAGTTCATTTAAAATGTCTTTGAAATTTACTTGGTTTCACCACGTCAGTCGGCGTCTTCTCCGACGGCGGCGTCGCCTCTAGGTGGTGGGGCTGGACGGATGTCGTCCACATGGATTAGCCGGTCCACGTCGTTGTCCCTGTGTACTTCGTACGTGTGGTTGCCGGCTGCTCTGATGATGGAGTGGGGTCCCGTCCAGGTCTCCCCGAAGTTGCCTCGTTGATGGTTCCTCACCAACACCTGTTGTCCGGGAACGTATTGAGGTGGTGGCCGGGCATCAGGATTTTCAGGGAACAAATTCCTGGCGTATATGGTTGCCTTCTGGACCGCTCGGTGGATCCGTTGTTCCCTGTTCTCCCTCTGGCTGGCCTGGAATGCTGTCTCCTGGGCTCGTCTCGGTCGGTATCCGAGGAGGAGTTCAGCTGGAGTTTGACCTGTGGCGTCGTTACTTCTTGTTCTTAAAGTAATTATTATGTCGCTGACATAGGAGTCCCATCTGGGGTCCTCTGGTGACGATACTCTTGCCCGTAGCCCTTTCTTCAGTTCTTGGACTCGTCGCTCGATGGGGTTGGCCCTCTGGTGATAGATGGGAGCCCTCTGGTGGTCTATGTTGTGACGGTTGAGGAATCTCTCCCATGCATCGGTTCGGAACTGAGGACCATTGTCTGTGATGATGGTGTTCGGTCGTCCCCATCGGTTACAGACTTCGTCCTTGAGGAAGTCTATGATGTCTCGGGATCTTGCAGAGGTGGTGCACCTATACTCCACCCAGTTGCTGAGGCAATCCACGGCGAAGAGGATAAATCGGTTCCTGGTTCCTCGGGCAGGAGGGTAGGGACCTAGCACGTCAAATGATACCCTCTCCCATGGATTGGATGGCATCCTCGCTACTAGTGGTGCTCTGGGTTGGACTTTGGCTGATTTGGTGGTGGCACACTTCAGGCAAGATCGGATGTGGTTGATGATATCCTTGGACATGACGGGCCAGTAGTAAATTTCTCGGATGGCCCTTGAAGTCTCTTCTTGTCCCGGATGGTTAGCTTCCTCACTGTCGTGGTAAACTTGCAGAACCTCAGTTCGGAAGCTACCGGGGACAATCAATCGTTTAGAGCCATCCTGGAGATAGTAGGCAGTATCGTCCTCGACCAGAAACTCATCGAGGAAGCTTCTCTCGGCGTCGTCTCGAGGCCCTCTGGTCTGGATGCGACGCCATCGCCTGATGAAACGCTGTGTTCCAGGGTGGGTTTGCTGTGCCCTCTGGATTCTGGCTTGTAGCGGCATTTCATTAAGGTCGTCCAGGAGTGGGTGGTTGGCACCGTCCTCCTGGTCATCTAGCAGGCACAGCAACGGGAAGATGTCTTCTTCCCCTATCGGTCGCTGTGGCCAGGCTAGTCGGTCGACTTCGTTGTCGGGGTCGTAGTTCGTCTCCTCCTCGGGGGCAGGATGGCGAGAAAGATGGTCTGGTAGCTGGTTGTTTCGGCCGGCGACGTGGACCACCTTGAAGTTGTATTCTTGAAGTAGTAAAGCCCATCGTGATAGCTTGGCTTTATAGCTCTTGTAGCGATCCAGCCACAGCAGGGCTTTACTATCGGTGTAGAGAGTGAATGGCTGGTCCTGCAGGAAATACTTAAACCTCTTGAGGGCCCATACGACAGCAAAGCATTCTTTCTCGTTTATATGGTACCTCTTCTCAGCTTGCTTAAGCTTGGTGGAACCATATGCTATGATCCGTCTGTTGTCGGGTTCACCCTGGAATAAGACGGCACCCATACCTATCTCTGACGCGTCTGTTTGTAGACAGAAAGGTAAGGTGGCGTCTGGTCGTTGTAATTCCAGGTTGTTGGCTATGGCGTTTTTGATGTTATTAAACGCCCTGTCAGCTACTTCATCCCACACGAAACGGTGTTTTCCCGCTGTTAAGTCAGTCAGCGGGGTCACCATCTCTGCAAAGTGAGGGATAAAGTCACGTAGCCAGCTGGCAGTGCCAATAAAAGATCTCAGTTGTTTGCGAGTCTTCGGCGTTGTGAACCCTTGGATCTTATCTCTGTGTCGCTCCATTGGTTTGGTGTTAATGGAAGTTATGGTATGGCCCAGGTATTCTAGTTCCTTGGCGGCGAACTTGCATTTCTTTAGTGACACCCACAGGCCGTGGGTGCGCAGTCGTTCCAGGACCAGGCGAAGGTGTCTCTGATGTTCTTTCCATGTGGATGAATAAATGATAATATCATCCATGTACACCTTGACGAACTCATCCACGTAGCCGGCGAAGACGATTGTCACCAGCTTTTGGAAGGCGGCAGGTCCGTTTTTCAGTCCGAAAGGCATCACTGTGAACTCGAACTGGGACCCATCCGGGAGGCTGAAGGCTGTTATCCTCTTGGAGTCCTCGGCCAGCGGAATTTGCCAGAATCCGCTCTTCAGGTCGAGGGTGGTGAAGATCTTAGCTAACCCTAGCTCCTTAATACTATCGTGGATGGGCGGCATGTTCGATACCTCGTCGACAGTGATGGCGTTGATTTGGCGGTAATCAACGCAAAACCTGGGGGTGCCATCCTTCTTGGTGACGATGACAACTGGACTGTTGTACGGGGACCTGCTTGGACGTACTACGCCCGCCGAGAGCATGTCTTGTACTTCTGAGTACATGATTTGTTTCTTTGCTGTGGAATATTTGTATCGCCTGATGTTTACTGGTTTGGAGTCCGTCAGAACGATGTCCATCTGGGTGGCCTTTGTTGTTGGTTGGCGGACTCTGTCATCGAAAACATCTTGGTATGTTTCGAGAAGTTCTTTGACCTCATCCATTGCAAAGTCTGGGGCTTGGACTTCCCTCAGGAGGTGGGCGTTGTTGGTGGTGGCTAGTCTTGTAGAAGTCTCCCAGAACAAAGTGTGGCGGCTGGTCGTCCCTAGGTGGAGGCATTTCCTGGTTATATCCAACAGGACCTCTTCGGATTGCAGCCATGGCATGCCAAGAACCATGTCGTGATGGAGATCTTCTACTACGTGGCATCGTACCTTGGTCGTCAACTTGTCGCTGAAGACGACGTCCACGTCTACTACACCCAGACTTTGGAAGGAATGGCCTCTTTTGGCCAGCTGGACCTCGGCGGGGCTGTTCTGTACCATTGCCTACTCAATTATGCCTATACTGACGAAGTTGGCGGTGGCGCCAGTATCTATCGTGGCCATAATTCTCTCGGAGCCGACCTCGACGGAGATCTTAGGTGATGGTGAGAAAGGAACTGCAACGTGTAGAGTGTTCAGCTGGGGCACCATTCGTTTGGTAGTTACTGGTTGATGATGCCCCCGTCGGAGTTTCCCTGACGTGGTGGGGGGCTTCTTGGCGGAGGTGTCGGTGTGGGACGTCCTCCTTGGTGGTTGGAGTTGTCATTACGAGGGGTATTCGGATTGTTACCACTCTGGTGACGATTGGGTTGACTGTTTGTGTTGTGGTTGCCGCCTTGATTGCGACTTTGGTTGTAGTTACCGCCGTGATTGCGGTTATTACCTCTTGAACGCCAATCCTGGAGGGTCTCTGACTGTTGAGGCCTATTTTGTCGTGGTGGTGGCTGGAGTTGGCGATCTTGCGGCTGTTGCGGTCCTGGACCTCGGTTTCCACTTGTGGATGGCTGTTTTTCGTGCTTCTGACTGGCACTAGCCGGGGTGGAAGCCTTTATGTCGATCTCCAACTCGTCCACTGTTCGACGTAGGTCCTCGATCGTCCTGGGTGGGTTGACCCTCAGGAATTTTCTTAGTTCTGGCTTCAATTGGTCAGTTATGATTGTACATCGATCCTCGTCGATGGTGGATGGCGAGACCCTGTTGAATAGGGCCATCTTGTATGAAATGAATTCTGCTGCTGGCTCGGATCTTTGTTTGTGTCCATATAGCTTCGCTAGCAGCTTTGAATAGCGGCTGGAGTGACTGAAGTGTTCGACAAGCCGCTTGAAGAAGGTGTGGTGATCTGTCTTTGGATCGGCGTGGGTAGTGGCCCATATTGCTGCATCTCCTTCGAGACCATGTTGAAGGAGATATGCCGTCCAATGCTTCTCCTGGATTGACATATCCAGGAGGTACTCCGTGGCTTGATTTGCGAATTCTTCCGGGGACTCATGCTCTGCTCCGCTGAATTTTCTTAAAGGTGGTTTCCATCCTGGTGCTACTGCTGGTGCTGGAGGTGGAGTTGATGCTTCTTTCTTCGTACTCGCTATGGTAAGGGCCGTCACTGCCTGGGTAAGGACGGCTAGCATCTGGTGGATGTCCGGCGTAGCTGGTTGTGGGGCTGTGATGTCGGAGGCTGACTCTGCTTGGCCTGACGTCGCAGGCGGTGGAATCTCTGGTCGTGGTTCTGTTCTTGAACTGAGTTGGGCGCCATGTCGGTAACGTGTTGGACTCTCAGTTCCCTCAGGAAGAGAGAGTTCGTTGACCGCTCTGTCCATAGCTGTATTGGACCGTAGATCGTATCGATCCCGATCGGTGGCCATAGGCTCGTGCTATGTCACCCCTAGCTAGGATTAAATGATAAAAGAAAAAGCACAAGTAAAACGTTTATTGTGATAAACAATTAAAGGGATTAAATATGCAAATATAAGAATAATAATAATAATCAATCAGTCTTAATCTAAGAATCTGAAAGAAAGTGGTAATTATCTTTAGGCCTTGGATCTGGACGATAATTACGCAATTAATCTAAGCCTAAGAATCTGCAAGAGAGTTCTGGTTAGTAAATAATTGCAAGTCCAAATTTATATGCAAATTATCAAATTAATAAACATAGAAAATTATCAACTGTCAAAATTTGAAGGATATTTCTAGGTGTCGTAGAGACCTAATTCCTTCGGGAACCTGTGAGGGATAGTTTAATTCGAAATAAACAACAATAAAATTGTAACAAAACTACGCTGTAAAAAAAACTATTTCAAATAAACAAGTATTATTTATGGAAAATTTGCTAAGTCGATAAAGAGAAAATAAAATGGTTAAATCAACATATAAGTTATTTCCTGTAAACAAATAATAATAGTTCAATTGTTTATAAAGCAAATAAGACAATAATTAAATAACAGTGTAGTTTAAATATTTCAAATAGTACAAGTTATATCCCTGAAAGAGAACAAATAAGGTTCACCGCCCTGAAAGAGGTAGAAAATCGATATTGTAGAAGTATAACTAGAGAAACAAGTTTTAGTCAAGGTCAAGTGCTGAAAGAGAAAATCAATAATGTTAAATATTATGATTTCTTCACAAATACCTGTAAGACATATAAAACAATAAAATACATACAATATCAAATTACCTAGAAATATATAACAGTGTAATTTCGCATGTAAAACTTACATAAAGAAAACCAAAATTTCTTACCTACTTATTGCAGTGTATCGCTGAAAGAGAAAATACAATACAAATAAGGGAAAGAAATAAAACACAAGGGTTTATCTTTATTGTGCGGTCTCCCTTAAGGATATCCGCGAAATTAGCGTCTAAGCCCTTTGAACAAAGGACTTAGCGGAATTCTCTTACACGACTTGTAAGTTTTCCCGCGTTAATCTTAAATCTTGATAAAGACAAGATTAACTCGGCTGCAAGTACGTATTTATTCAGAATTCGCCTAAGGGCGAAAGCACAGATCAAATACGCCTTCAGTTACGACGCTTTTGGACGCTTTATTAGCAAATTTCGACTAAGTCGAAATTGCATAGATAAATGTCCAAAAATGGCCGCTGGTTCCCGCTCGGAAACCGACAAGGGTTCTGGTTAGAACTTTGCCAAAGGTGCGTTCGAAAATAAAAGTCAGAAGTTGGTTTGAGAGGCTCAAGGAACTTAATCAACCTGAGGATCTCGACTTGCCTTAGGAGGCTGGACTGGCGGACATATCCTGACCCAGTCTGATTTCCTGTAATAAAAATAAAAAATAAAAATAAAAATAAAAATAAAAACATTTATTGCCATATCTTCCAGTATAAATAAATTCAAAATTTTTGCCTTCTTTCTTCAGCGTCCCGCTCTTGCACCGCCATCTTCTGATTCTTCTTCCTCTCGGGTCCTGGATCTTCCTGGGTGGTGTCCTCGTCTGCTTCTGTAGGTACTGTATTCGGCAAACGTACCTACTTCCCTGGTGACCTGGCTAATGGATCATGTGGTCGATGAGTCTATGGGTTTCACGGTGTATCCTCTGGATCCTGTTTTTCTCGAGGATATCCCTGGTTTTCCGCAGTCTTCTTGTAGCCTGGTTGAAGAACCATCTGGTCCTGTTCTCGGCCACTTCCCTAAGTGGCCTGTATCCTAGTCTGTTCCGGATTGTTTCGTTGGTAACTCTATCCTCCCATGATGTTCCGTCGATGATTCGGTAGCATGAATACTCAGTTGATTCTAACTTTCTCCAGTTGGATTCCGCAATGGAGCTCCAAACTGGTACAGCATACAAAATCACCGACCTAACATATGCTTGGTAGAGTTGTATCTTCTTCGCCTTGGATAGTGGACTGGACCTGTAAATATAGGGAAGTATCAGTTTTTTAGCAGCATTAGCTTTTACCTTAGTTTTTTGTGTATGCATCCGGAAAGTGAGTCTTCTGTCGAGGTGGACGCCTAGGTACTTGACGGTCTCTGATTCCTGAATTATGTTGCCTCCTACTGTTAACTGGTTCTGTGGTGGTCGTTTTTCTTGTGTAAATATGATGAACTGCGTCTTCTCTGCGTTGATCTTGATTTTCCATTTTTCGGTGAAGTCCGTGATTTTCTCCAAGTGGTTCTCCATGTCGTCTATTATTCTTCCTTCATCTTTTCCGGATGCATACACTGCTGTGTCGTCTGCGTAAAGAGCTGTAGAAGTTCTAGGATCTGTTGGAAGATCTGCAACAAAAATATTGTACAATATAGGAGATAAAATGCTGCCCTGAGGCATCCCTTCCTGAATCTGTTGTATCGTAGACATCTTTCATCTATCACATATATTAATTAAATAATGCGGAAGTCTAGCCTTGTCCATCTTGTAGATTAATGCCTTCTTCCAAACCGTGTCGTATGCTTTTTCTATGTCCAGTATGGCTAATCCAGTTTTCTGTTTTCTGTTGAATTTTATCTTCGCATCGCTGATTATTCTTGCTAATTGGAGTTCGCAGTTTCTTCCTTTTCTGAATCCAAATTGGTCTTCTTGTATGACGCCTCTTCTTTCTGTGTGTTTCATCAGTCTCTTGTAGATGATTTTTTCTAGGATTTTTCCCATCGTTTCCAGGAGAGATATGGGTCTGTAGCTTTCTGGTCTTCTACCGTCTTTTCTTGGCTTCAGTAGTGGGATGATTTTGGCGTGTTTCCAGTTGTTTGGAAAATGTCCTTTTTCTAGGCAAAATTTGAAGATGTAGTACAGCTGGACTATGACCTTCTTTGGTAGTTCCTTGAGGGTGATGTTGTGGATGCCTTCTTTTCCTGGTGCTCTACTTCCCTTTAGCTTCCTGATGATTTTTGCTACTTCACTTGGACTGGTGTAGTCTTCTTCTTCTATATGGAATTCGTTTCTTCTTTTTATCCTGTTGTATTCTTCGTCGACTTGCCTTTTTGTTCTAGTATCTGACATCTCTTGGTTTTGTCTGTGGGTGGCAGCCATCTTTCTTGATATTGCATCTACTTTTGCTTGAGTTTCGTAGTGGATTCCCTCGTTGTCCATGATTTGTGGCATCTTTTGTTTTCCTCTTCTTCTTGCCTTCAACATTTTCCAAACATTTCCATGGCTTTCTTCTGCTCTTCTGATGTTGTTGTGCCATTGGTTTTCGGTAAGACTTCTCAGTCTTACTCTTATTTCTTCGGATAGGACGTCTCCATAATCCTTGAATTCCTGTCTTCTGGTTCTTTGGAATGCTTTTCTGGCCTTGTTTCTGTCCTTGATGAGGTTTTGGAGTTCAGTTGGGATAACTAAACCTCTGTTGTTTGTCATGGATTTTGGGATGTTGTCTTCCATTGCACGCTGTATTCTTCTTGTGATGTCATCTATCTTTACTTCTACTTCTTCTATTGATTGAAATTCTCTCTTCATCTCCATTTGGTTGAGCTGTCTTCTGTAGTTAGGCCAGTTAGCATCTTTCCACCTCCATCTTTCTACTGGTTCTATTCTCGGCAAGTCGACTCTTGATGTCATTCTTCCTATAACTGGTTTGTGATCCGAACTGCATTCGAAGTAGGTCCTGACGTCTTCCATTATTACATCTTTTGTTATGAACAGGTCCAGTGTTGAGTTGTTTTGTCCTCTGATTGGGTTTATTCTTGTTGGTTCATCTGGAGCGAATAACATCATCTCTCTGTCTTCACAGTATCTTAGAAGTGTTGTTCCTGGAGCGGTGTCTGTTGCACATCCCCATGCTGTGTGTTTGGCGTTGAAGTCACCTGCTACGACAACGGTTGGTGCTGAGTTGAGGAAGGCATCAAGTTCTTCTATGGCTAGATTTTCCGAATGTTTCCTGTAAATGGAGAAGATATTAGTCATACCTACTTTGATACCAATACCTTCAAAATGCTGTGTGTCCAACGCAACTTGGTTCCATTCTATGTTGTTTCTGACATATATGGCCACTCCTCTGTCGTTTGGATTGTCTCTTCTTCCATATCCATCATAGTTTGTGATCCTTTGTAGTTGTGACTCCGTCATGTATCTGGTTTCGGACAAGCAGATGACATCAGGGTTGTGCCTCAGGACTGCCTCTCGAAGTTCGCTGATTCGTAGCCGTAGAGATGCTATGTTGAACTGGAAGATCTTCAGATGCTTATGGTTCATTGTAGATTTCTTCGTACTTCATGAAGATCATCGCTTTCTCGGCAAATGACCTCGCCTGGAGTAGTTCCCTTTTCATATCTTGAAGAATGGCCATCATCTTCTCGACGTTTACTATTTTGTTGATCTCTGCCCATGTTCCTTGGACTGTAGCTGGTTTGGATGGAGCTGAGGGTTGTGGTACACCTTTGCTGGCCTGTGCATAAGAAAATCCGCTGGTGGTCGTCCTGAATGCTGATGGATGGGGTGGTGGAGGTGCTGTCTTCTGTTGTGGCTGGTTCCTGTTTCGTCTTTCCGCCTGTCTGTCTAAGTATTCGATGTGTTTGCTGCACATCGGGTAGTTGGAGGTGTGAGCTTCGTTACAATTGCAGCATCTGACCTTGTTTACTTGTCCTTTTGGTAGGGGGCAGTTCCTGGTTTGGTGATTCTCAGTGCACTTCATGCATCTGGGGCTCTTGTAGCAGTTCCTTGCAGAATGGCCGAAATCTTGACAGTTGTAGCACTGTGTAGCTCTTGAAGGTTTGGAGTAGGCATCCCATCGGACTCGAATGTTGTTGACACCGTTGATCTTTTTGATCTCCTTTAGGTCCTGCTGCTTGTCGACCTGGAGAAGATATGAACTGCTCGTTGCTCCTGGTTTCCTGGTCTTCATCTCGGTAACCTTGCCTATGATTCCTTGTTGCCTGAGGTCAGCTTCTACATCGTCGAGGTCCAGGCCTGGAGCTGCCTTCATCACGATTTTCTTGGTTACATCGGACTTCCTGGTGTAGGTGTGGAAGGCAGTAGACGTGTTGATAAAATCTTGTTTCACTTTTTCGTGGTCTTCTGTGCTGTAAAGATAGATGCGGGTGCCTAACTTACCTGCTGGTGCAATCTGGAAGTTATTGTGGCCTAGTAGTTTCGCTACTTCTTTGATAAAGGCAGAATAGGATCCTATCTGACCCGCAATGACGATTGGTGGAACACGTTCCTTCTTGGATGGAGCTGAAGACCTATCTTCAGTACTCACCTGTTCCAGAACTTGATAACGGTTCCTTATTGGGACTGTGGAAGCACTTGAAGTGGCATCCCTCCTTCTGGCACCTTGTATGGACTCAGCTGAGTTCCTCCTGGCACACTTGACGGTTTGAAAGGGCTCTTCGTCCATAATTTCGACGCTTCTGGTAGCCATTACTTCCTGATTTTCAATATTTTCTTCCAAAACCTCGTTGTTCACCTCGTGGTCGAACCGTTCCTGTAACCGTTCCGTCTGGGCGGGTCCACCTCTCCTTGAGGTGGGCCTGAATTTGGATTTTCTTAAATAATTCCTGTGGATCGGAAATTCCTTCCTTATCGGATTGGAACCTGAAATTATATGCGTTAGTTTATTCGTAAATAATGTTTTGTCACTTTCCGGTGTATTAGTCTTGAAAAAGACTAAATCACCGATGTCCTGAGATTTTCCTACACGACAAAATTCGGTGGCCGTTGAACCGTTCAGTTCACCGCCGACCGTTTCCAGTTGGGTAGATGGATCGACCGTTAGGACCGTTAGGACCGTTGGCAGAAAAAGTGCGGGAAGTAGATAATTTCACGTATACCCTTTCGGAATATAGTAAGATCGTCTACTCTGATTTCCTGGCCGTGGTGCGTTTCTTTTATAGAAGAAAAAGTAGGTCAAAGTGTAACGGATTTTTCAACCGCCACTTTGACTACATCGCACAACGGCCAATGCAACATTTTCTGTATTATCATTGGTTGCATCTCTGGTGCATTCTGGCCAATGATAATAGTGAAAATGAGCAACAGAATCCAGAATTATGATTGGTTGCACCTAGGTTGCAATTTAACCAATCACAATTCAGGAGGCTGGGCGTCAATCATGTCGGTAATTAGGTTGTCCAGGATTTCCCTCGGGAGAGGGGACCTCTGGAGAAGCCAAATTATCCGCTCTATCCATGTTCCTATGTGACCTTAGGGAGTAAATACGGTCAGTGGCCATCTATTATAAGGAAGCAAGGGATTAAAGTATATAAATAAAGTTTATTGTTATTAATAATACGATATTAATCAAGTAAATAACAATAGATATCTTAAGACTAAGAATCTGAAAGGGAAAGTGCGTAATTGCTTTTAGGTCACTGATCTAGAGGACAATTACGCATTAGTCTAATCCTAAGAATCTGTAAGAGACTTTTGATTAATAAATAATTGCAAGTCAAAAATGTTTATGCAAATGTGAAATTAGTAAACATAGGAAAATTATCAACTGTCATAAAAATCAAAGGATATTTCTAGGTGTCGTAGAGACCTAATTCCTTCGGGAACCTGTGAGGAATAGTTTAATTCGGAATAAACAGCAATAAAATTATAACAAAACTACGCTGTAAAAATAGTTATATCAAATAAACAAGTATTATTTATGGAAAATTTCCTAAGTCGAAAAATAGAAAATAAAATGGTTAAATTAACACATAAGTTATTTCCTGTAAATAAATAAATAATAATTCAATTGTTTATAAGGCAAATAAGGCAGTAATGAAATAACAGTGTAGTTTTAAATATTTCAAATATTACGAATTAAAAATCCCTGAAAGAGAACAAACAAGGTTCACCGTCCTGTAAGAGGTAGAAAATCGATATTATACAAGTACAACTAGCAAAACAAGTTTAGTCAAGGTCAAGTGCTGAAAGAGAAAATCAATAATGTTATAATTATGATTTCTTCACAAATACCTGTAAGACATATATAAAACAATAAAACAATGAAAATACATACAATATCAATTTATCAAGAAATATATAACAGTGTATAATTCGCATGTAAAATTCACATAAAGAAAACCAAAATTTCTTACCTACTTATTACAGTGTATCGCTGAAAGAGAAATACAGAACAAAATAAGGGTAAAGAAATAAAACACAAGGGTTTTCTTTATTATGCGGTCTCCCTTTGAGGATATCCGCGCAATTAGCGTCTAAGCCCTTTGAACAAAGGACTTAGCGGAATCTTCTTACACGACTTGTAAGTTTTCCCGCGTTAATCTTAAATCTTGATAAAGACAAAGAAAACGCGGCTGCAATTACGTACTTTATCAGAATTCGCCTAAGGGCGAAAGCACAGATCAAATACGCCTTCAGATAACGACGTTCTGGACGCTTTATCAGCAAATTTAGACTAAGTCTAAATTGCATAAATAAATGTCCAAAAATGGCCGCCTGGTTCCCGCTCGGAAACCGACAAGGGTTCTGGTAAGAACTTTGCCAAAAGGTGCGTTCGAAATAATAAGCAGAAGTTGGGTTGAGAGGCTCAAGGAACTTAATCAACCTGAGATCTCGGCTTGCCTTAGGAGGCTGGACTGGCGGACATATCCTGACCCAGTCTGATTTCCTGGCCGTGGTGTGTTTCCTTTATAGAGGAAAAAGTAGGTCAATCGTAACCGTCACTGCCTGGTACCGAATTGCCTACACACACGACGACCAATGCCCAATTTTCTGTATTATCATTGGTTGCAACTCCGGTGCATTTTTGGCCAATGATAATAGCGAAAATGAGCAACAGCGTCCAGAATTATGATTGGCTGCACCTAGGTTGCATATTGACCAATCCCAATTCAGGAGGCTGGGCGACATCCCCCCCGCTCCCGAAGATCTGCAGGTGATTGAAGTTCCCATTTACCATTTATTGAAAAAACAAGATTTTACAATATGGCACAATACAAATAAAATGTTTACAATACATGAAACAATACATACAATAATGCATAATACAAGGCATAATACAAAAATGTTTTACAACATGACACAGTACATTGTTTTTGTACATAAAAGGAAAATGTTCCTGAACATATTTAACTTGGTAAATAAAATTAAATATTCATACTTGAATAATATTTGCAAATTTGCAAGATAAAAAGGAAAATATTCCTAACAATATTATGTTGAGATAATATTAAAATTGTCTTTTTCCGAAAAACTACTCATATTTGAATAGAAAATCTTTAAAGGAAAATATTCCTGTAAATGTTCGTTAAAAAAAACGACTCATATTTGAATAGAAAGTCTTAGAGGAAAATATTCCAAAATTGTCTTTGAAAAACTACTCGTACTCGAATAGAAAATCCTGAAGGAAAATATTCCTAAGTTTATTTAAATTAAAATAGCAATGTTCAAGGAAAATATCCCTTAAAAAAATATAATAGTTAAAATGTTCATATTATATATTAAAAAAAATGTCTTTTCATTAGGGAAATGTCTTTAAGTAAATAATTGTTCTTACACACCACGTCACTGGGCGGCTTCTCCGACGGCGGCGTCGCCTCTAGGAGGTGGTGCTGGGCGTAGATCATCTACGTGGATTAGACGGTCGACGTCGTTGTCTCGGTGAACCTCATATGTGTGGTTACCGGCTGCACGTAGGATCGAATGTGGACCTGTCCAGGTCTCGCCGAAGTTTCCATGCTGGTGATTCCTCACAAGGACCTGTTGTCCGGGAACGTAGACAGGTGGTGTCCTGGCGTCTGGGTTTTCAGGGAACAAGTTCCTGGCGTAGACGGTGGCCTTCTGAACTGCTCTCTGCACCCGTTGTTCTCTGTTTTCCCTGACGTTGGCCTGGAAGTGTGTCTCCTGGTCGCGTCTGGGCCTGTAGCCGAGGAGGAGCTCGGCTGGGGTCTGTCCGGTGGCATCGTTGGCTCTGGTTCTGAGTGTGAAAACGATGTCACTGACGTATGAATCCCATCGGGGGTCCTCTGGGGATGAGACTCTGGCTCGCAGTCCTTTCTTTAGTTCCTGGACGCGTCGCTCAATGGGGTTGGCCCTCTGGTGGTATATGGGGGCCCTCTCGTGGGTGATGGTGTGGCGACGAAGGAACCTCTCCCAGGTGTTGGTTCTGAATTGAGGTCCATTGTCGGTAATGACCTGGTTTGGTCGTCCCCATCTATTGCATACCTCGTCCTCTAGGAATGCTACGATGTCTCTTGACTTGGCTGACGTAGTGCATCGGAACTCCACCCAGTTGCTGAGGCAATCCACGGCGAAGAGGATAAAACGGTTCTTTGTCCCTCTGGCAGGAGGGTAAGGACCTAGCACATCGAAGGAGATCCTCTCCCATGGATTGGTTGGTTCCCTCGGCACGATTGGAGCTCTAGGCTGTCGTTTGGATGCCTTCGTCGTGGCACACTTCAGACAAGTACGGACGTGGTTGGTTATGTCCTTTAACATCATCGGCCAGAAGTAGAGTTCTCGGATGGCTCGGTAGGTTTCTTCTTGTCCGGGGTGGTTTGCTTCCTCACTGTCATGGTAAACTTGCAGAACCACAGCTTGGAAGCAACCAGGGACAATCAGGCGTCTGGAACCATCCTGGAGGTGGTAGGCTGTGGCATCCTCCACTAGGAACTCGTCTAGGAGGCTTTGTTCTGTCTCATTTTGCGGGCCTCGGGCTTGGATACGTCTCCAGCGGTTGATGAATCGCTGCACACCATGATCGGTTTGATGTGCCCTCTGGATTCTTAGCTGGAGTGGCATTTCTGTCAAGTCGTCCAGGATCGGATGGTTGGCATCGTCGTCCTGGTCGTCTAGGAGACACAGCAACGGGGATGTATCTTCCTCCGTCATGGCATGCTGTGGCCAGGCTAGACGATCGACTTCGGCATCCGGGTCGTGGAGCGTCTCCTCCTCGGTGGTCGGATGGCGGGATAGGTGGTCAGGCAGCTGGTTGTCTTTTCCAGCGACGTGGATCACCTTGAAGTTGTACTCTTGTAGAAGTAGAGCCCATCGTGATAGCTTGGCCTTGTCGCTCTTGTATCGATCTAGCCACAGCAGAGCTCTACTATCGGTGTATAACGTGAAGGTCTGGTCCTGAAGGAAGTGTTTGAACCGTTTCAGGGCCCAAATGACAGCAAGGCACTCTTTTTCATTGATGTGGTACCTCTTCTCAGCTGGCTTCAGCTTGGTGGAACCATATGCAATAATTCTCCGGTTGGAAGGTTCACCCTGGAACAGGACAGCGCCCATGCCTATCTCAGACGCATCTGTCTGTAGGCTGAAAGGCAGGCTGGCATCTGGCCGTTGCAGTTCCAGTTTATTGGCAATGGCGTTCTTGATGGAGTTGAACGCCCTGTCAGCTACCTCGTTCCATTGGAAACGGTGTTTTCCCGCTGTTAAATCAGTCAGCGGGGTCACCATCTCCGCGAAGTTGGGAACGAAGTCTCGTAGCCAGCTGGCAGTGCCAATGAACGACCTTAGTTGTTTTAAGGTCTTTGGTGTGGTGAACCCTTGGATGCGGTCCTTGTGTCTCTCCATCGGTTGGGTGTTGACGGAGGTGATTGTGTGGCCCAGATAGTCCCGTTCGGTGGCGTAGAACTGGCACTTCTTCAAAGACACCCACAGGCCGTGAGTGCGTAGTCTTTCGAGAACCAGGTGGAGGTGTTTTTGGTGTTCCTCCATGGTGGACGAGTAGATGATGATGTCGTCCATGTAGACCTTCACGAATTCGTCCACATAGCCGGCGAAGACGGTGGTCACCAGCTTTTGGAATGCTGCAGGTCCGTTCTTAAGTCCAAATGGCATCACGGTAAACTCGAATTGCGACCCATCAGGAAGGCTGAATGCTGTTATTTCCCTGGACTCCTCGGCCAGCGGAATTTGCCAAAATCCGCTCTTCAGGTCGAGGGTGGTGAATACAGTAGCTAAACCCAGTTCCTTGATGCTGTCGTGGATGGGTGGCAAGTTCGATACCTCGTCTACGGTGATTGCATTGATTTTGCGATAGTCGACACAAAATCGTGGAGTTCTATCCTTCTTGGAAACTATAACTACAGGACTGTTATAGGGGGACCTGCTTGGACGAATGACGCCCGCCGAGAGTATATCCTGGACTTCCTGGTACATGATTTGCTTCTTCGGCGTCGAGTACTTATACGGTCTAGTGTTGATGGGCTTGGAGTCCGTCAGTTTGATGACCATCTTGGTGGCTCTAGTAGTAGGTTGGCGGACTCTGTCATCGAACACATCTTGATAGGTGCTTAGCAGATGTTTGACCTCATTTATAGCATGGGTTGGGGCTTGGTCGTCCCTCAGGAGGTGGATGGTATCTGTCGTGGTGGTGGTTCTCGCAGATGGCTCCCAGAACAAGGTATGGCGGCTGACGGTCCCTGCATGGAGGCATCTCCTGGCAATATCTACCAGGACTTCCTCGGACTTCAGCCATGGCATGCCTAGTACCAAGTCGTGGTGGAGGTCGTCTACGAGGCGACATCGGACTCTGGACGTGAACTGGTCGGTGAAGTGGATGGTCTACTGTACCCATACTATGGAATAATTGGCCTTGCTTAGCCAGCTGCACCTCGGCGGGGTCGTTTTTCACCATATCCCGCTCAATTAGGCCTACACTGATAAAATTTGCAGTAGCACCAGTGTCTATCGTGGCCATAATTCTGACGGAGTTGACCTCGGCTGAGATCTTGGGCGACGGTGAGGAATCGGCAACGTGGAGGGTGTTGAGCTGGGGCACCATTCTGGTTGGACTTAGTTGTTCTCGATGATGCCCCCGTCGGAGTTTCCCGGACGTGGTGGGCTTCTCGGTGGAGGCGTCGGTCTACCTCCTTGGTCGGAATTGTTGTTGTTGTTGTGGTTATTGTTGTTTCCGCCTGGATGGCGGTGTTGATTGTTGCTACCGTTGCGGCTGAAGTTACCGCCCTGGTTGCGGTGTTGGTTGAAACCATTTGATTGGTTCCTGTTGAAATTGTTGTTGTTGTTGTTGTTTTGTCCGCTTGGATTGCGGTGTTGGTTTCCCCTGTTCCTCCATTCGTTTAAGGTCTCTGACTGGCGAGGCCTGTCGTGGCGTGGTGGAGGTGGTGGAGGTTGACGTTCCTGTTGCTGAGGACGGCTTCCACTGCTTGCTACCTGCTTCTCGTGCTTCTTCGCACTGGTCGGTGTGGAAGCCTCGATGTCTATTTCAATTTCGTCCACTGTACGACGTAGGTCTTCTTCCGTTTTTGGTGGATTGGACCTTAGAAATTGTCTGATTTCGGGACGTAGTTGGTCCATAATTATGGTGTAACGATCTTCATCCCTGGTGGAGGGGGAAACTCTGTTGAATAAGGCCATCTTCTTGGAGATGAACTCTGCTGCGGGCTCTGCTCGTTGTTTGTGGCCGTATAGCTTGGCCAGGAGGCGGGAGAAGCGACTAGGATGGCTGAAATGGTCGATCAGTCGTCCAAAGAATGTGTGGTATTCTAGTTTAGGGTCCGCATGAGTTGTGGCCCATGTTGCAGCTTCTCCCTCTAGACCGTGTTCGAGCAGGTAGGCCGTCCAGTACTTGGTTTCTATGTTCATGTTCCTCAGGTGGTCCGTGGCTAAGTCGGCGAATTCTTCAGGGCTCTCGTGTTCTGCACCGGTAAACTTCTTTAGAGTTGGCTTCCATCTCGGAGCCGGTGCTGGTGGGGTTGGTGGAGCTGCAGGGACTTCCGCCTTCGTGGAATGGAGGGTTAGTGCCGTAACCGCTTGTGTGAGGATAGCCAGGGAGTTGTAGAGGTCCTGAATGGCCGCATTGCCTGACGTCGCAGGCTGTTGGGCTGTTGCTTCGGGGACTGCATGGCCTGACGTCGCAGGCGGTGACTCTATGCTCTCAGGGAGTGGTTGAGTTCGGATTTGTTGGGCGCCATGTCGGTAATTAGGTTGTCCAGGATTTCCCTCGGGAGAGGGGACCTCTGGAGAAGCCAAATTATCCGCTCTATCCATGTTCCTATGTGACCTTAGGGAGTAAATACGGTCAGTGGCCATAGACCACTATTATAAGGAAGCAAGGGATTAAAGTATATAAATAAAGTTTATTGTTATTAATAATACGATATTAATCAAGTAAATAACAATAGATATCTTAAGACTAAGAATCTGAAAGGGAAAGTGCGTAATTGCCTTTAGGTCACTGATCTAGAGGACAATTACGCATTAGTCTAATCCTAAGAATCTGTAAGAGACTTTTGATTAATAAATAATTGCAAGTCAAAAATGTTTATGCAAATGTGAAATTAGTAAACATAGGAAAATTATCAACTGTCATAAAAATCAAAGGATATTTCTAGGTGTCGTAGAGACCTAATTCCTTCGGGAACCTGTGAGGAATAGTTTAATTCGGAATAAACAGCAATAAAATTATAACAAAACTACGCTGTAAAAATAGTTATATCAAATAAACAAGTATTATTTATGGAAAATTTCCTAAGTCGAAAAATAGAAAATAAAATGGTTAAATTAACACATGTTATTTCCTGTAAATAAATAAATAATAATTCAATTGTTTATAAGGCAAATAAGGCAGTAATGAAATAACAGTGTAGTTTTAAATATTTCAAATATTACGAATTAAAAATCCCTGAAAGAGAACAAACAAGGTTCACCGTCCTGTAAGAGGTAGAAAATCGATATTATACAAGTACAACTAGCAAAACAAGTTTAGTCAAGGTCAAGTGCTGAAAGAGAAAATCAATAATGTTATAATTATGATTTCTTCACAAATACCTGTAAGACATATATAAAACAATAAAACAATGAAAATACATACAATATCAATTTATCAAGAAATATATAACAGTGTATAATTCGCATGTAAAATTCACATAAAGAAAACCAAAATTTCTTACCTACTTATTACAGTGTATCGCTGAAAGAGAAATACAGAACAAAATAAGGGTAAAGAAATAAAACACAAGGGTTTTCTTTATTATGCGGTCTCCCTTTGAGGATATCCGCGCAATTAGCGTCTAAGCCCTTTGAACAAAGGACTTAGCGGAATCTTCTTACACGTATTGTAAGTTTTCCCGCGTTAATCATAAATCTTGATAAAGACAAAGAAAACGCGGCTGCAATTACGTACTTTATCAGAATTCGCCTAAGGGCGAAAGCACAGATCAAATACGCCTTCAGATAACGACGTTCTGGACGCTTTATCAGCAAATTTAGACTAAGTCTAAATTGCATAAATAAATGTCCAAAAATGGCCGCCTGGTTCCCGCTCGGAAACCGACAAGGGTTCTGGTAAGAACTTTGCCAAAAGGTGCGTTCGAAATAATAAGCAGAAGTTGGGTTGAGAGGCTCAAGGAACTTAATCAACCTGAGATCTCGGCTTGCCTTAGGAGGCTGGACTGGCGGACATATCCTGACCCAGTCTGATTTCCTGGCCGTGGTGTGTTTCCTTTATAGAGGAAAAAGTAGGTCAATCGTAACCGTCACTGCCTGGTACCGAATTGCCTACACACACGACGACCAATGCCCAATTTTCTGTATTATCATTGGTTGCAACTCCGGTGCATTTTTGGCCAATGATAATAGCGAAAATGAGCAACAGCGTCCAGAATTATGATTGGCTGCACCTAGGTTGCATATTGACCAATCCCAATTCAGGAGGCTGGGCAACAATCATGTCGGTAACGTGTTGGACTCTCAGTTCCCTCAGGAAGAGAGAGTTCGTTGACCGCTCTGTCCATAGCTGTATTGGACCGTAGATCGTATCGATCTCGATCGGTGGCCATAGGCTCGTGCTATGTCACCCCTAGCTAAGATTAAAATGATATAAAGGATGCACAAGTAAACGTTTATTGTTATAAACAAATAAATAGATCAAATATGCAAAGTATAATAATAATAATAATGCACACCCATGATAATGGAGTTTATTAATTTATGTTTAGGGTCGCTGCCTGGGGATCGCCAGGGCACGTCTGGAGCCGGCGCTGGACGTGACAGCATGCGGGACGTCGGTGGCAGGGTGTTGAGGAGGCGGGCCCCTGTCATACAATCAGCTACAGCCCAACAACAACAACAACAACCACAAGTGAGCCAAACAACAACAAGAGCTCCACTCGCTGAAGGTGCTGCGCTGGAACATCAGCCGGCGCTCACTCAAGCGGGACGACCGAGGCAGCGTATGAAGTGGACAATGTCCATAAACGAAAATATTTTGCGCTTTTATTATAAGGTGACAAACCTCGGTCAAGAAACAATCGGCTATCGACAACAACTGTATGCCGAATTTTGCAGGGAGTACCCAGAAATCCAAGTATCTGAACAAAGAGTAGCAGATCAATACCGGGTAATTTTAAGAAACAATCTTATTCCAGAGACTAGACGCGACACCATCAGACGCGAAATCGAACGGGAGATTCATAACCAAGAACAAGTTGCAGACCAAGTCCCTAATGAAATCCCTAATGAACAGATTCCTGAGATTCTCATACAAGAAACTCAACCTAATAATACACAGCAGGACAATAACGAGTTGCACGATAGTCTGGCAAACGAAATGGCGCGCTCCGTACAAGAGTTTAGTGGAACAAACCCACTTAGCAGACCACCGCTACCAAAAATAAACTCTTCCAAGAAACTAGGAGCGCTGTTACAAATTATGAATACTGAAGTCCTACCCAATTATATCACAGAAGCCCACACATTGGAATATTTGCATATGCTGATTTACTGTGCAGCAACAGCAATTGCTAATGTTATGGGCATTAAGATCAGAACACGACGGGTACCAACATCGGAAGGACTGATAACAGAATAGCACCCTGGGAAAAACGACTGCTGAAGAAGATCGAATTACTGCGTAGGGACATTGGACAAATAACAGAGTACATAAGAGGAGTAAGAAGTAGAAAAATCATCAAAAGAGCTGAAGAAATACTGTTTAACACTCTAAGACACTCACGATATGATCCAGAAAACAACACACCTCAACAATGCCTGGACACATTAAAACAAAAACTATCTGTTTACTCAGGCCGCCTGAGGAGATACAAAGTTAGTAACAACCGGAAATGCGACAATATACTTTTTGAGCAAGCAGAGAAAACTTTTTATAGGAAACTTAATTCCACTGTAGAAAACGCAAATAAATCCTACCCAAGCCAAGAAGAAATTCATGAGTTTTGGGGCAACCAACTTTCGACGCCAGCTACTCATAACAACAATGCTGGATGGATTGAAGACACCACGAACAAATGTCAACACTACAGGAATATTCCTTATGAACCTTTCACCACTGAAGAAGTCTCGAACATTATCAAAGAGCTTCATAACTGGAAATCTCCTGGACCGGACGGAGTTCAAAACTTTTGGCTAAAGAAGTTTTGGAGTGTACATGAGCTTTTAACAGTATTTATTAATAATATTATTTCTAATTCACAGGAAATACCATCATTCCTTACTCAGGGAACCACTTATCTAATACCGAAGGATCAAAATAACACCCAAGATCCAGCCAAGTACCGTCCAATTACTTGTCTTCCAACTTTGTACAAATTGGTCACATCCTGTGTGGCCCGGCGTATCTACCAACACTGTGCTCTGAACAATATCATAGAGCCCCAACAGAAAGGATGCGCTAAGGGCTCCATGGGATGCAAAGAACAACTTATTATCGACTCAGTCATTTCTAACCAGGCATACATCAAAAAAAGAAACCTTTTTACTGCCTTCATTGACTACAAGAAGGCTTTTGATTCAGTGCCGCATGAATGGCTTATAGATATATTGAAAATATATAAAGTCGATCATAATCTCGTGACCTTTTTGAAACATATAATGGCAGAGTGGAAGACTAAAATTCACCTTCAAATACCTGGTGAAATTAATATCGAAACTGAAGATATCCCTATTAACCGGGGCCTTTTCCAGGGGACTCGTTGAGTCCACTTTGGTTCTGCCTAGCGATGAACCCACTATCTCAGCTGCTGAACTCTACTGACTCAGGATTTAGCATCAAAAATAACAACACCGTTGTAGCGAAGCTTAATCATCTGTTGTATATGGATGATTTAAAATTAATGGCTTCCACTCGAAACCACTTAGATGAGATGCTAAAAACTGTAGAAAATTTCTCAAATGATATCAGTATGCATTTTGGACTAGACAAGTGCCGTATACTAAATATAGTCAGAGGAAAGGTTCAGCCCGGAGGTTTCGATATGCAAGATGGCCAAAACATCGAGGCAATGGGTGAAAATGATATGTACAAATATCTCGGAGTAAAACAAGCGCGGAAAATTGACCATAAACAAATGAAAACAGAACTAACTTCGGAGTTCGTGCGAAGAGTAAGACAACTAAATCGGTCATATCTTAATAGTAAAAATTTGTTTAAGGCATTAAATACTTACGCCTGTTCCGCGTTGAGCTACTCATTTGGTATTATAAAGTGGTCAAAAACGGATATAGAGGGTCTTCAGCGGAAAGTAAGAACACTTCTCACAAAGGCGCAAAAACATCATCCACGTAGTGCAGTAGAGAGAACAACATTACCGCGGTATCAAGGGGGAAGAGGACTTATGGATATAGGTGAACAATTAGATAAACAAATTGCTAATTTAAGATCTTATTTTCAGGTACAGGCTGAGACATCTACTTTACATCGAGCAATTTGCGCAGTAGATGATACGACGCCGCTTAAACTGAGGGAACAAGAAATGCGCATAAACCACCTGACTCAGCAAGAAAAAATGCGCACCTGGATGAGTAAACCTCTGCACGGGCGACATCTCAATGAGATCAACCAAGAATATGTCGACAATACAGCGTCGAACTATTGGTTGACATCAGGAAAGATGTTTCCCGAGACTGAGGGTTTCCTACTTGCCATTCAGGATCAGGTTATTCCAACTAAAAATTACCTGAAATATATTGTTAAAGATCCTCAAGTCCAAAATGACAGATGCCGATATGGATGCCAAGCCCAAGAAACCATCCAACATCTTACCGGTGGCTGCCAGGCATTTGTCGGTACTGATTATAAAGAACGCCATGACTCAGTAGGAAAGATTATCCACCAAGAACTAGCTGATAAACTGGGACTTCTCCAAACCGACCATCTTCCTTATTATCAATACGCCCCTGATAGAATGCTTGAAAATGACAACTACAAGCTATACTGGGACCGCACTGTGCTTACAGACCAACCAGTGGCCCATAATAGACCGGATCTCATACTAGTTAATAAACTTACTAGACAAACAACACTTATTGATGTGGCGATACCCAACACCAATAATTTAGGTGTTAAATACAACGAAAAGATCGCCAAATACAGAGATCTAGAAATACAAATCAGGAGACAATGGAGAATGGAAAGTACCCAGACACTACCTATTGTTTTATCTACTACTGGTGTTATTCCTAAAAACCTCATAGCGAACATTAAACAGCTGGGTCTAAATGAACATCTTTATAAGGCCATGCAGAAAGCTGTACTCCTCGCGACGTCCAGATGTGTAAGAAAATTCTTGGGAGATACTCCAACATACCAAGTCACCTAGGGCTCGATAACACGGAAAGAGTCCCACCAGAGCTCAATCCTTTTGATACCGTAGGTATCTGGGATGAGTGAATTTTCCCCTTAGAGGGAGTGTGAGCCGTATGGCTAAATCTGGATAATAATAATCAATCAGTCTTAACCTAAGAATTTGAAAGAAAGTGTAATTATCTCCAGGCCTTGGATCTGGAAGATAATTACGCAATTAATCTAAGCCTAAGAATCTGTAAGAGAGTCTGGTTAGTAATAATTGCAAGTCAAAGTTTTATAAACAAATTATCAAATTAGTAAACATAGGAAAATTATCAATTATCACAAGAATAAAGGAATATTTCTAAGTGTCGTAGAGACCTAATTCCTTCGGGAACCTGTGGGGAATAGTTTAATTCGGAATAAACAGCAATAAAATTATAACAAACTACACTATAAAAATAGTTATATCAAATAAACAAGTATTATTTAAGAAAAATTTCCTAAGTCGAAAAATAGAAAAATAAATGGTTAAATTAACACATAAGTAATTTCCTGTAAATAAATAAATAATAATGCAATTGTTTATAAGACAATTAAGGCAATAATGAAATAACAGTGTAGTCTAAATATATTTTAAATATTACGAATTAAAAATCCCTGAAAGAGAACAAACAAGGTTCACCGTCCTGTAAAGGTAGAAAATCGATATTACAACTAGCAAAACAAGTTTGACAAGGTCAAGTGCTGAAAGAGAAAAATCAATAATGTTATATTTAAGATTTCTTCACAAATACCTGTAAGACATATATAAAACAATAAAACAATGAAAATACATACAATATCAATTATCATGAAATATATTGCAGTGTATAAATCGCATGTAAAATTCACATAAAGAAAACCAAAATTTCTTACCTACTTATTGCAGTGTATTCGCTGAAAGAGAAATACATTCAAAATAAGTGTAAAGAAATAAAACACAAGGGGTTTCTTTATTATGCGGTCTCCCTTAGAGGATATCCGCGAAATAAGCGTCTAAGCCCTTTGAACAAAGGACTTAGCGGAATTCTCTTACACGACCTGTAAGTTTTCCCGCGTTAATCTTAAATCTTGATAAAGACAAAGAAAACGCGGCTGCAGTTACGTATTTTATCAGAATTCGCCTAAGGCGAAAACACAGATCAAATACGCCTTCAGATAACGACGTTCTGGACGCTTTATTAGCAAATTTAGACTAAGTCTAAATTGCACAAATAAATGTCCAAAAATGGCCGCCTGGTTCCCGCTCGGAAACCGACAAGGGTTCTGGTAAGAACTTTGCCAAAGGTGCGTTCGAAATGAAAATCAGAAGTTGGTTTGAGAGGCTCAAGGAACTTAATCAACCTGAGGATCTCGACTTGCCTAAAGGAAGGCTGGACTGGCGGACATTTCCTGACCCAGTCTGATTTCCTGGCCGTGGTGCGTTTCTTTTATAGAAGAAAAAGTAGGTCAAAGTGTAACGGATTTTTTAACCGCCACTTTGACTACATCGCACGACGGCCAATGCAACATTTTCTGTATTATCATTGGTTGCATCTCTGGTGCATTTTGGCCAATGATAATAGTGAAAATGAGCAACAGAATCCCGAATTACGATTGGCTGCACCTAGGTTGCCATTTAACCAATCACAATTCAGGAGGCTGGGCGTCACCCCCCCCCCCCGCTTTGAAGATCCTCAGGGAATTAGAGTTCCTTTTGTCCTGTTTATTGAAAAAAAAAAAAAACAAATATATTTTACAATACAGGATACATAATAATAAAATATAACAATATTCTTTGTAAAACCAAAAATGCATATTTGCAAAAATGAAAAAGGAAAATGTTCCTAAGTTTGCATATGTCGCTATGCTTAAAGAAAAATATTATTTTGACATAATATTTAATTAATGTTAGTTAAAAAAAAAAATTGTCTTTCAAGATATTGAAAGCAAAGATGCATATTTGCAAAAAAAATCAGGAAAATATTCCTACCAACATTATATAATATTCATTACAAGAAATGTTTAACAAGTAGTTCATTTAAAATGTCTTTGAAAAACATGAAAATATTCATTACAAAAAGAATGTCTTTTTCATTCAATTAGTTGATTTAAAATGTCTTTGAAAAACATGAAAATTTTATTAAAAGAGAATGTCTTTTCATTCAAATTAGTTCATTTAAAATGTCTTTGAAATTTACTTGGTTTCACCACGTCAGTCGGCGTCTTCTCCGACGGCGGCGTCGCCTCTAGGTGGTGGGGCTGGACGGATGTCGTCCACATGGATTAGCCGGTCCACGTCGTTGTCCCTGTGTACTTCATACGTGTGGTTGCCGGCTGCTCGGATGATGGAGTGGGGTCCCGTCCAGGTCTCCCCGAAGTTGCCTCGTTGGTGGTTCCTCACCAACACCTGTTGTCCGGGAACGTATTGAGGTGGTGGCCGGGCATCAGGATTTTCAGGGAACAAATTTCTGGCGTATATGGTTGCCTTCTGGACCGCTCGGTGGATCCGTTGTTCCCTGTTCTCCCTCTGGTTGGCCTGGAATGCTGTCTCCTGGGCTCGTCTAGGTCGGTATCCGAGGAGGAGCTCAGCTGGAGTTTGACCTGTGGCGTCGTTACTTCGTGTTCTTAAGGTGAATATTATGTCGCTGACATAAGAATCCCATCTAGGGTCCTCTGGTGACGATACTCTTGCCCGTAGCCCTTTCTTCAGCTCTTGGACTCGTCGCTCGATGGGGTTGGCCCTCTGGTGATAGATGGGAGCCCTCTGGTGGTCTATGTTGTGACGGTTGAGGAATCTCTCCCATGCATCGGTTCGGAACTGAGGAACGTTGTCTGTGATGATGGTGTTCGGTCGGCCCCATCGGTTGCATACTTCGTCCTTGAGGAAGTCTATGATGTCTCGGGATCTTGCAGAGGTGGTGCACCTATACTCCACCCAGTTGCTGAGGCAATCCACGGCGAAGAGGATAAAGCGGTTCCTGGTTCCTCTGGCAGGAGGGTAGGGACCTAGCACATCGAATGATACCCTCTCCCATGGATTGGATGTCATCCTCGCTACTAGTGGTGCTCTGGGTTGGACTTTGGCTGATTTGGTGGGGGCACACTTCAGGCAAGATCGGATATGGTGGATGATATCCTTGGACATGACGGGCCAGTAGTAAATTTCTCGGATGGCCCTTGAAGTCTCTTCTTGTCCCGGATGGTTAGCTTCCTCACTGTCGTGGTAAACTTGCAGAACCTCAGTTCGGAAGCTACCGGGGACAATCAATCGTTTAGAGCCATCCTGGAGATAGTATGCAGTATCGTCCTCGACCAGAAACTCGTCGAGGAAGCTTCTCTCGGCGTCGTCTCGAGGCCCTCTGGTCTGAATGCGACGCCATCGTCTAATGAAACGCTGTGTTCCAGGGTGGGTTTGCTGTGCCCTCTGGATTCTGGCTTGTAGTGGCATTTCATTAAGGTCGTCCAGGAGTGGGTGGTTGGCACCGTCCTCCTGGTCATCTAGCAGGCACAGCAACGGGAAGGTGTTGTCTTCTTCCCCTGTCGGTCGCTGTGGCCAGGCTAGTCGGTCGACTTCGTTGTCTGGGTCGTAGTTCGTCTCCTCCTCGGGGGCAGGATGGCGAGAAAGATGGTCTGGTAGCTGGTTGTTTCGGCCGGCGACGTGGACCACCTTAAAGTTGTATTCTTGCAGTAGTAAAGCCCATCGTGATAGCTTGGCTTTATCGCTCTTGTAGCGATCCAGCCACAGCAGGGCTTTACTATCGGTGTACAGAGTAAATGGCTGGTCCTGCAGGAAATGCTTAAACCTCTTGAGGGCCCATACGACAGCAAAGCATTCTTTTTCGTTTATATGGTACCTCTTCTCAGCTTGCTTAAGCTTGGTGGAACCATATGCTATGATCCGTCTGTTGTCGGGTTCACCCTGGAATAAGACAGCACCTATACCTATCTCTGACGCGTCTGTTTGTAGACAGAAAGGTAAGGTGGAGTCTGGTCGTTGTAATTCCAGGTTGTTGGCTATGGCGTTTTTGATGTTATTAAACGCCCTGTCAGCTACTTCATCCCACACGAAACGGTGTTTTCCCGCTGTTAGGTCTGTCAGCGGGGTCACCATCTCTGCAAAGTGAGGGATAAAGTCACGTAGCCAGCTGGCAGTGCCAATAAAAGATCTCAGTTGTTTGCGAGTCTTCGGCGTTGTGAACCCTTGGATCTTATCTCTGTGTCGCTCCATTGGTTTGGTGTTAATGGAAGTTATGGTATGGCCCAGGTATTCTAGTTCCTTGGCGGCGAACTTGCATTTCTTTAGTGACACCCACAGGCCGTGGGTGCGCAGTCGTTCCAGGACCAGGCGAAGGTGTCTCTGATGCTCTTCCCATGTGGATGAATAAATGATTATATCATCCATGTACACCTTGACGAACTCATCCACGTAGCCGGCAAAAACGCTTGTTACCAGCTTTTGGAAGGCGGCAGGTCCATTTTTCAGTCCGAAAGGCATCACTGTGAACTCGAATTGGGACCCATCCGGGAGGCTGAAGGCTGTTATCCTCTTGGAGTCCTCGGCCAGCGGAATTTGCCAAAATCCGCTCTTCAGGTCGAGGGTGGTGAAGATCTTAGCTAACCCTAGCTCCTTGATACTATCGTGGATGGGCGGCATATTCGATACCTCGTCGACAGTGATGGCGTTGATTTGGCGGTAATCAACGCAAAACCTGGGGGTGCCATCCTTCTTGGTGACGATGACAACTGGACTGTTGTACGGGGACCTGCTTGGACGTACTACGCCCGCCGAGAGCATATCTTGTACTTCTGAGTACATGATTTGTTTCTTTGCTGTGGAATATTTGTATCGTCTGATGTTGACTGGTTTGGAGTCCGTCAAAACGATGTCCATCTGGGTGGCCTTTGTTGTTGGTTGGCGGACTCTGTCATCGAAAACATCCTGGTATGTTTCGAGAAGTTCTTTGACCTCATCCATTGCAAAGTCTGGGGCTTGGTCTTCCCTCAGGAGGTGGGCGTTGTTGGTGGTGGCTAGTCGTGTAGAAGTCTTCCAGAACAAGGTGTGGCGGCTGGTCGTCCCTAGGTGGAGGCATTTCCTGGTTATATCCAACAGGACCTCTTCGGATTGCAGCCATGGCATGCCCAAAACCATGTCATGATGGAGATCTTCTACTACGTGGCATCGTACTTTGGTGGTCAACTTGTCGCTGAAGACGACGTCCACGTCTACTACACCCAGACTTTGGAAGGAATGGCCTCTTTTGGCCAGCTGGACCTCGGCGGGGCTGTTCTGTACCATTGCCTGCTCAATTATGCCTATACTGACGAAGTTGGCGGTGGCGCCAGTATCTATCGTGGCCATAATTCTCTCGGAGCCGACCTCGACGGAGATCTTCGGTGATGGTGAGGAAGGAACTGCAACGTGTAGAGTGTTCAGCTGGGGCACCATTCGTTTGGTATTTACTGGTTGATGATGCCCCCGTCGGAGTTTCCCTGACGTGGTGGGGGGCTTCTTGGCGGAGGTGTCGGCGTGGGACGTCCTCCTTGGTGGTTGTTGTTGTCGTTACGAGGGGTAGTCTGATTGTTACCACTCTGGTGACGATTGGATTGGTTGTTTGTGTGATTGCCGCCTTGATTGCGACTCTGGTTGTAGTTACCGCCGTGATTGCGGTTATTGTTGCCTCTTGAACGCCAGTCCTGGAGGGTCTCTGATTGTTGAGGCCTATTGTGTCGTGGTGGTGGCTGGAGTTGGCGATCTTGCGGCTGTTGCGGTCCTGGACCTCGGTTTCCACTTGTAGATGGCTGTTTTTCGTGCTTTTGCTGTGCACTAGCCGGGGTGGAAGCCTTTATGTCGATCTCCAACTCGTCCACTGTTCGACGTAGGTCCTCGATCGTCCTGGGTGGGTTGACCCTCAGGAATTTTCTTAATTCTGGCTTCAATTGGTCAGTGATGATGGTACATCGATCCTCGTCGATGGTGGATGGCGAGACCCTGTTGAATAGGGCCATCTTGTATGAAATGAATTCTGCTGCTGGCTCGGATCTTTGTTTATGTCCGTATAACTTCGCTAGCAGCTTTGAATAGCGGCTGGAGTGACTGAAGTGTTCGATAAGCCGCTTGAAGAAGGTGTGGTGATCTGTCTTTGGATCGGCGTGGGTAGTGGCCCATATTGCTGCATCTCCTTCGAGACCATGTTGAAGGAGATATGCCGTCCAATGCTTCTCCTGGATTGACATATCCAGGAGGTACTCCGTGGCCTGGTTTGCAAATTCCTCCGGGGACTCGTGCTCTGCTCCGCTGAATTTCTTTAGAGGTGGCTTCCATCCTGGTGCTACCGCTGGTGCTGGAGGTGGAGTTGACGCTTCCTTCTTGGTGCTTGCTATTGTAAGGGCCGTCACTGCCTGGGTAAGGACGGCTAGCATCTGGTGGATGTCCGGCGTAGCTGGTTGTGGGGCTGTGATGTCGGAGGCTGACTCTGCTTGGCCTGACGTCGCAGGCGGAGGGATCTCTGGTCGTGGTTCTGTTCTTGAACTGAGTTGGGCGCCATGTCGGTAACGTGTTGGACTCTCAGTTCCCTCAGGAAGAGAGAGTTCGTTGACCGCTCTGTCCATAGCTGTATTGGACCGTAGATCGTATCGATCTCGATCGGTGGCCATAGGCTCGTGCTATGTCACCCCTAGCTAGGATTAAAATGATATAAAGGATGCACAAGTAAACGTTTATTGTTATAAACAAATAAATAGATCAAATATGCAAAGTATAATAATAATAATAATAATCAATCAGTCTTAACCTAAGAATCTGAAAGAAAGTGTAATTATCTCCAGGCCTTGGATCTGGAAGATAATTACGCAATTAATCTAAGCCTAAGAATCTGTAAGAGAGTCTGGTTAGTAATAATTGCAAGTCAAAGTTTTATAAACAAATTATCAAATTAGTAAACATAGGAAAATTATCAATTATCACAAGAATAAAGGAATATTTCTAAGTGTCGTAGAGACCTAATTCCTTCGGGAACCTGTGGGGAATAGTTTAATTCGGAATAAACAGCAATAAAATTATAACAAACTACACTATAAAAATAGTTATATCAAATAAACAAGTATTATTTAAGAAAAATTTCCTAAGTCGAAAAATAGAAAAATAAATGGTTAAATTAACACATAAGTAATTTCCTGTAAATAAATAAATAATAATGCAATTGTTTATAAGACAAATAAGGCAATAATGAAATAACAGTGTAGTCTAAATATATTTTAAATATTACGAATTAAAAATCCCTGAAAGAGAACAAACAAGGTTCACCGTCCTGTAAAGGTAGAAAATCGATATTACAACTAGCAAAACAAGTTTGACAAGGTCAAGTGCTGAAAGAGAAAAATCAATAATGTTATCGTCGCAATAACCGCATTATGTCGTAACCCACCAACACTTAATTTTAGAGGAGAAGGAAAAAACTGTTTTATGTCATTTAAAGCAAATTTAAGAAAATGTAATTAATATGTATAAAGTTATTTCATTGCTAGATTAATGTTTTATTACATTTTAATTAGTTCTATTACTTTTTTCTGGTTAACGGTGGCTTACGACATATTGAATTTTACAATTTGGACTAATTCTGTGGATTACGACATATTACTACATAATTCGGCTATATTTATTTAATGTATAGAACAGACGAAAATAATTAAAATTGCTTTTATTTTGTTCATATAATTTAAACGGAATTTTCTTCCCCTATTTCCATTCATTTGTCTGTTTCACCTTTCACCATTCATTCTGCCTTAATCTCATTGTATCTAAAGTAGGCAAGTCCTGTGTCATGAAATCTGGTTTAATAAAAACTACTGGTAGTTTGTAGGAGAATTTTTTATTTACTAAATTATAATAAACGATGTAATAGTAAGACGATTATCATTACGTAAAGTGAGGTATGTTGTCGTAATAAGCATGACAGTCTTTGGGAATGACTGGTTTAAGCTCCTGTAAGTGCTTGAATTTCGATGCAGATATTTTTCTTGGTTCTTTATTAAGCTTGTTCCAAGTGATGGGTGCTGCAACTTGAATCATCCTTTGAGGTAATATCTGCCACTCGTGATCAAAATTTGTTTTGTAAAGTACCTCCCCTCCTGGAGTGTATTTAATTGCTCTTAGGTCAACAACTTTGTTCGTACCTGCTCGAAGTGACTTGAAGCGATATTTTGATGAATCGGAGTAGTCAATAAATTCATCATAGTTCATCCACTTGGCAACATAAGGCATAGGCTTAGATCTTGCAGTTTCGGTAGCTGTCAAATAAAAGCTTGGTAGAAAAATTGGTTTGTTTTTAACTTTCTTTTCAATATTCGCATGAACAGAATCACACTCCATGTGAGTGTGTCCAACTTCGAGATATTTCTGAATTATGGTTTTTTTATGATCTATCGCAAAATCTAACAGAGCATTTCCCATTATACAATTTCTATTTTGATACGTGCAGCCATCGGAATAAATTAAAATTTCGTCGTCATCTTGGCAGTGGGTTTGCAGGTAACGAATTAATATTGTAGCAAATGTCGATGCTTTTAAGTCAGTGTCAGTTTCGCTAAACCAAAAACATACCGTATATTTAGTGGCGATATCATACACAGTCAGGTTATGGCAACATAATTTTGTTTTAAAGTATGCTGAGCTTGATTGTATGGAAGGGGCCACCTTAACAGCCTGTAAATCCATTTGAATAAGTCTAGTTTTTTTGTTAACAGCATCTACTTTGTCTTTCTCCAGTTCTTCTCTAGCTCGATTTTTCCGATTTACATGCTGTTTCCAGACATCTTCGGTAATATTTCCTACTTCATATTTTGTGCAAGTGTCACATTTATCTTTTTGGATAGTATGTAATGACATGTTTTTATCTTTGAAAACAATTGAAAACTTGGTTTTACTTAAGGGTATTATTCCTTTGTTTTTAACGTGTTCACAGTATACTGAGTATAATTTTGATAAAGAGTCAAAACATTGTTCTAAAAAAAATTTTGAATTGTTCTTTCTAGAATAATGCGACGGTAACTTTGGTAAATCGTCTAAAAATGTTTCTAATATACCTTTGTCTTCCAGTTTCTTGTTAGATACTTTGCGAAGTGAATTCTTGACTTCTTGAGATTCAGCCATTCCGTGTTTACTATTGATCACCCAATCACGGACAGACCTCTCTCCAATAGAGAAAGTTGAGAGAAACATCTTTTTGCACACAGGAAATTTTTCATTCTCCAATTTAAGCGTGTATATAAATGTTTGTCCTCGTCTCGAATGATCTGATGTTGTGTATCGACGTTTGGGTTGGATTGTCTCTACTAAGCTAGCTATGTATACTCGCCTTTGCTCCCATGATGTTTTCTCCCAGAATCGTTGAAAAATTTCCAGCCTTTGATCCTCATTTATCTTGTGACATTTTTGGAATTTCTTACAATATTCAGACGTACAACGGGGTCCAATACTTTTATTTGTTCTTGGCTTGTTATGGGTTATTATTTTTCCTTTTCTTTCATAGCCTATATATTCCTTACCTTCTAATCTAAGTTTTTTATTAACAGCTTGATGCCACTTTGATTTTTCAGACCTAACAGCCCTTTGTTTTCTTTTCCTTTTTATAACTTCTTCGTTGATAACTTCATGGTTTTCTTGAGCAACAGATGTACTTTCGACTGTCACTCCTTCTTCGAGTTGTGTTCCATCATTTAAGGCCAACTCTGTTTGATTTTTTTCATCGGCTGACGTATTTTTAACTACGTCCATCTCTACTAATAATTGTACTTCATTTTGTGCATTAACAGTCTCTTAAGTTCTTTTGTAGATTTTTTGAACAGGTAATTACATTATCATCAATGTTTTCATCAGAGCTATCTCTGCATTCCCAATTGCTCTCTTGAGTAACAAATGTACTTTCAATTGTCACTATTTCCTCAACTTGAATTCCGTCATTTAAGAAAAACATGGTTTGATTGTTTTTAACTCCGTCCGGGTCTAGTAATTGTATTTCATTCGTTAGCTTAATAGAATCTAAGTTCTCTTGCACATTTTTTGAATATGTAATTACATTATCATCAAGGTCTAACAACATAGCATAATTTAACTGGTCATCAGCATGGGTTGTACTAGGAAGAGTCAGAGTAAAACCATTATTTTCTTTATTTTCCTCGTTACCAAGATCAAGAGGAATTGTTAGGTCATCTGCTTGACACTCACTGTGTGAATGATTTTGAACAGGATAAGTAACACAGTTAATACTACATACCAAATTGCTTTCAGTGTTCGATTGAATAACGGTGTCCTCCATATCACATAACGCAAGTATGCGTCTACTTCTGCTATTCATTTTGCTCTAAAATAAAAAATTAACCTTATAAGTTATACTAAATTTACAATAAAGATGCAGTAGAAATAAACAAACCAAGACACCTTAAGTGCTACTAGGAACACTCCCAAATCATAGTTTACAATGTATATACATTGTAAATCTCAAATCATGGTTTCCAAAGTTTATACATTGTAAATTATGATTCGGGAGTGTTCCTAGTATCATTAAACGTGTCCTCGTTTGTTTATTTCTACTGCATCTTGATTATAGTATAGGTTAGAAGAGTAAAATGATGCAATTACACGCCCAGTTGCTAATTATCAGACTGTTTTTTACTTACCTTAATATTAGAAGAGCTACACAATACTTTCAATACTGTATTTAGTACTAATTACTAAATAAACAATAAAAAATAACAAACTTTTACAGAGTGTTGTAGGTTTACTTCAACTGTGAAAATAATACTACGTTGTCACGTTGTTGCAATCTGTCGTAAGCCACGTATATTTTAACGGTTTTGTGGGTTTGGACAAATTGCACTGGTAATTTATGCGCATTGTCGCTTCCGACGTATTACTTAAATATTAATTGTGGTTTTGAACAAATTACGCTGGTAATTTAAATGCATTGTGACTTCCGACGTATTACTTAAATATTAATAGAAAAATAAGGAACATTCTAGGGCTTACGATATTTTGCAGAAACATGTGTCTTCAATAGCAGAATTAAAATCTTCAATAATGAAAAAAAAAAAATTGTGGGTTACGACATATTGCGGTTATTGCGACGTTATATTTAAGATTTCTTCACAAATACCTGTAAGACATATCGTTCATCCGGAGGAAGAGGGTTACATCTCAAAAAACAATATTTTTCAGGAGAGCCAGTTTAAGTTTTATGTGAAATAAAAATATTTATTTCATTTAAATTACAGAGTGTCAAGTTACCATTTTCATTTTGTAGTTAAGATTTTATAAGTACTTTAAGATGATGTATATACATATTTCCAGAAAATTAAAGCTAGGGAGAGTTTGAAAGATGTAACTCTCTTTCCCATAAAATAACGGTTCTTTTTTTTCTAATTTGTGGTTGCATCGTAGACAAATTATGGAACCGTCTGACATTAAACCATAAAAGCAAAAAAAATAGTTTGAGATCAACGAAATATTTATTTTAGTATTATCATACATAATTTACTTACAACTATTCGTACAAATAAACAGACTAACGCTCGAAACAAAAGGAATTTTTCATTAACATAAAAATAGTTCACAAATTTTTGTAAAAATTAATATAATAAGGGGGTACGCAATGTTTTTTTCAATTAACGATAACAATCCCTGTTTTTTTGCATCGGTTATACCAGGTTTTACAGAAAATGCTTTCTTGAGCTCGATTTTATTAACATCAATTTGTTTTCTTGAATTTATAATTTGTACCTCATTGTAATCCGATTGTTCAAAGGAGGTTTTGTAAAAAAAGATCCCAGGGTGATTTTTTTCCAACTTATACATTTTGATATTATTCAGCTTTACATTATTAGGTAGGTTTACAAATAGTTCCGATGTTAAAGCTTTAAGATCGTAAATGTCAGTGTGACATAATTCCTTTAGTTTATACGCTGTACCTTTCTTTTTTGAATTCCTAATTATGCAGGCATATTGATCTGGAGAAAATATAGGGCCGGATTTTCTAAATTTTTTAATCTCCTTCTCTATTAGAGCATGTATGCTATCCCCTTCATTTTGTGAGTGGCCAGGTATAAAAAATTTGTGCGTTATAGAGTTAATGTTAAAATGAGAGATTGCGTAGATAAACATAGCTATTATGAACCTATTTTTATTTTGCCCAACACAATTATCGGAATAAAATATAATGTCAAGTTCATCCTTATTTTGTTGGGCTAAATCTTGAAGATAGGTTAAAATGCATGTACCAATTTCATTGGCACCTCTATTAGCCTCCCCTTCATGCCACATAAAACATGAGCCCTTGTTGCATTTTATATCGTATAAAGTAAAGTTTAATACGTTAAGTTTGGACACGTAATAAAAACACGAAGCGTCTCCGATCGGACACGGCAACACTGCCTGCAAATCAAATACCACTACTTTAGTTTTGTCATCACTGTTCTTATCTTTTTCCTTTTCTTTCCTACTTAAATCCTTCTCTTTTATATGTTTTTTATATTTTTCTTCCATATCCTGTTTGTGCTCATCATTACAATTTCTATATTGTACACATTCTTCACACTGATCTTTTTTGCGTAAATGTAAAGCCAAATTAAATTCTTCATTGAATATTTTACTATACATGACATAGTTAGCACAGGGAAGGTTCTGCTCATTACATTGTTTGGTATAATCCCTGTGCAAGTCTGCAATCGTTTTACTTCCATCGATATATTCCTTACTGGTGTTGGCCCTACAGTAATGGCTTTCAATGCGTGGGATACTGTTGATGTGATTCCTTACATTATTTTTTACATTTTCACTAATTTTATGGTGATTCCCATGTCTTCCTCTTTTGTCCTTTTCCAATACCCTGCCGCTGTCACATAAATTCAGCTTCCTTAAAACTGTACTAATGACTTTATGGTTAATTGCTAAGGTAGCCATGAAAAAAAGTTTGCAAACACGAATTGCTTTATCATTAATTAAAAAAAAGTAGGCGTTATTCGGTTTTCTGGGATTCTGTGCATTCGTGTATTTATAACGCGGTGTTACAGTTTTCGTATTGGATAATATAAATTCTCTTTGCTTTTCAATATCTTGCATATTCCAATAGTCGTTAAAAATTTTTTCTCGCTGACCCGGCAATATTTTTTCTGAACATTTTAACTTGCATTTTAAGCCACAAGGTGGCAAGAGGGATCTCTTTTCCTTAGTTACTTTGCTTTTTACGGTTTTGCCATCTTCCGATTGAATCACACGCGTATAAGTATACTCTTGGCCACTATTTCGCAGCTTTTTGTTTACTACTTTTTTCCACGTATCCGGATTTGTAATTCTCTTTCTAGTTGGTTTAATGTTTTCAGATTGGCGATTTTCTACTTTTCTTTTTTTAGATTTAGGTAACTGTAGCTTGTCTTCTTCACGTTCCGAAGAGCTACTATCAATTGACGAATCAAAATTAGGATCCTTAACGCTATCATCTTCAGAAAAAGGTTCATTTCTAGAAACTTCGGAACAACGAGATCTGGAATCAAGGCATGAAGATGATTCAGAATCTGACGATGAATCCGATGACGAATCTGAGGATGATAGGGTATTTTTTTCTTGCAAATCTAAAAAGAAAAATATAAAGTTTGGAGATATAAACATATTATGTAGCTTAAACTAACAGTCTACAGTAGTCTCTATTTGCTTAGTCCCAGCAATAGTGCAAATGATATTTTCTAAATATAAAGTAGGCGAAATTTTTAAAACCTACTTTGACTTACCGTTAAGAGTAGTATCTAGTAGTTTATTTTTGGAGCTATTTAATTCTATAGGAATATTAATTTTCAGAAGATGTTCTCTTTGAATATTTACACCTGTAATACAAATAAATATTGAAACATTAATTAACCTTGGAGAAAAGCTCTGGCTAACTTACCATGATTTTCCTTCAAGTACAAAGAAGAGGTTTCGCTTTCTGAAATCGAACTTTCAATTTGAGTTGGTACTAAATTGGTAGTACTACTTTTTGACTCAGCGGTGGTTACTAATAAAAAAAATACAAGTAAGAATCAATATAAATTATTTAAAAAATCCACTTTTTTACCTAGATTATTTTGGTCAGCTACGTGGTGCCACTGATCTGACGACTGATCTTTTACCAGACTCATAATTAGATTAATACGATTCATTTTTGCACCCTAAAAATAAATCGACCTTAATAATGTTTCTATTAACGTGTAAAAATTGATACTTCCATTCTTTTACCAGCGAATACTAAGTTGCAATAAATAAAAGTAATTAAGAATACTGCCGCAATTTTTAAGAACACAGTTTTATTTGTATAAGTAAATTACTTATCTAAATAAACTAGCATTTTGTATAACTATATTTTAGTCAATAGGGTTACATTTCAAAATACAAATAAAATCCAAAACAAATAAACAATAATGCTTACAATTAGTGTATTTAAGAAAGTTACATTTAGAGATGTAACCCTCTTGAAGTGGAATGTAATTATATGTTTTGGTTTCATATCGAATTGTCACCTTATTTCTTAAATAAAACTTATAAAAATGTCTACTTACTCGTATTAAAAATCGTTACAACACAAAATGCACCTCTTTTTAATCTACAGCGCACACGGGTTCTCGTTATATCACAAAATGTAACCTTCTTCGTGAACAAACTTGAAGCACACACTGTCAAAGTCGGTAACAAACTAAAATGGAACCTTGTTCTTGCGAATTGTGGCGCCATCTATGTTAATTCAGTATAGTTACAACTTCCATCTCGTGGTGTTTACGTGCAAACTCACTTGTACCCTTCTTTCCCTTAAAACTACAGTAAATTTTAGGTACATTGAGATAAAAAAACAAAAATTGACAATTTTCGAGATGTAACCCTCTTCTTCCGGATGATCGATATATAAAACAATAAAACAATGAAAATACATACAATATCAATTATCATGAAATATATTGCAGTGTATAAATCGCATGTAAAATTCACATAAAGAAAACCAAAATTTCTTACCTACTTATTGCAGTGTATTCGCTGAAAGAGAAATACATTCAAAATAAGTGTAAAGAAATAAAACACAAGGGGTGTTAAGTATTGTAATTGTAAGTGTTGAGACGGCCCTGTGTATGACGCTTGTGCGCATGTTGGCGCAGCGCAGTTCATGCTCACTTCTCTGTTAAGCCCTTAACGAGACAAGCGGTGTGTGTAAAGGTGAAATAAAATCAATTAAAAGTCCATTTGTTTCAATATTTCATAAATAAATAAGTAACTGAAGTGTCTTTCGGAGCATTCCCCGTGTAATAGCTCCACATTAATGGTCCTTATCAGCCGGATGCCTGGATGCACACCTGTGAATCAAAAATCAAACAAAGAATAAGCAGCTACAGCCATATTGGAAACGAATTTCAGTGTCGTTCCTAATCCTATTGAAGTAATTTGGACAAACGACCAATTCAACAATTTGTGATACGGAGCTCATCTGGCAGCCGTTACTTAGATAGTCAACTGTAATTCTCACCTCACGTAGTGCGCCGAACTTCAAAGTCTGTGAGTAGCTAAATTCCTTTAAAATATTGCTTTCTTATCTAAACATAGAAAAAGTGTTTACATTATCATAATTTGGGATCTGAATTTATAGCTCTTATCTTTCTTTAAAATATCAATAAAATAAAATAAGCTCAAATGTTCATTTACAATTCTCGATAAATAAATTAGCTTAACCGATAATTAAATTAATAATCGAATATTAAATTAATAATTTCTATATACAGTGTGTTTAAAAATTTAATTACATTATTTTTATTGCTACATTAATATTTCAAAATGTCAAAAGCTATTGATAAATTACGTAAGAATAGAAATTCTATCATAGTTAGTTTAACTACATTTAGCACATTCGTGGACAACTTTAATACAGCAGATAGATCTGTTACTGAGTTACAAGCTAGATTAGATAATGCAAAACATTTAATACGCGAATTTGAAGGTATTCAACGTGAAATTGAAGCTTCTATGGATCAAGTATCCGAAGAAGAAATAAATCAACGCATAGACTTCGAGTCATCGTACTATTCAACGATAACAAATGCCCAACTAATAATTAAAAATTCCAGTTCTACTTCTAATCATAATTCTACATCAGCACAGCAATCTACTAATATTGCAGGCATTACCCTCCCATCTCTTCATCTTCCTAAGTTCAGTGGAAACTATGAGCATTGGTTAGGATTTCGTGATTCATTTGATTCAATAATAATTCAGAACCGAAATATCAGTGACATACAAAAGTATCACTATTTAAAATCATGTGTGTCTGGTAGTGCGGAAAAGGTCATTAATTCATTGACAGTTAGTGGTTCAAACTTTATAGTTGCATGGAATCTTCTTCTTGATAGATTTGAAAACAAAGAATTATTAATTCACAATCACATTAAGTCGATATTCAGTATAAAACAAATAAAGGAAAATTCTTCTTCTTCTTTACGATATTTAGTAGACACTATCACAAGCAATTTACGTTCGTTACAGTCTCTTAAGGAACCAGTAGAAAAGTGGGATTCTCTTCTTTCATACATAGTTTTGGAGAAACTAGATTCAGATACTGCCCATAACTGGGAGAAAAATAAACCAAATAATTCTTCTTTTCAAGATTTCATGGCATTTCTTAGTAATAAAGCAAATGTATTGGAAAAGATAGAACAATCTACAAACCCTATGAGACAGTCTAGTTATAAATCACAACATTCTTCTCACTTTTCAAACAAGTCATCCAGAACTCGTTCTTTTGTTACCAATCAATCTGTCACATTCTCATGTGCTTTCTGCAAAGGTGATCACAAAATATATACTTGTGAGGAATTTCTTAAGCTTAATGTTCATTCACGCATAGAGGAAGCCAAAAGGCGATCATTGTGTTTAAACTGTTTACATATTGGACATCTGAGCAGCACATGTAAATATGGTAAATGCAGACACTGTAAAAGGAAACATCACTCGACACTACACATAGAAACATCAGAAGTTTCTATTCCTTCAACAAGTCACATTATTCCACAAACCTCTCTTTCAAATTATACTAGCGTGGAAAGCAAAGGAGTTCTACTTTCAACAGTTAAAATTCTAGTTTTTGATCAACACAATAAAGCTCATACTTGCAAAGCCATTCTTGATAGCGCAAGTCAATCTAATTTTGTAAGTTCTAATCTACTAGGTAAACTAGGTCTCCCTAAAACTGATACCAATATTTCTGTTATTGGAATTAATCATATATCTTCAAATATCAAATTTCGTGCTAATGTTAAAATTAAATCTCTATTTTCTACATTTGAAACATCTCTAATGTGCTTGGTCACAGACAACATTTGTGATAAAATGCCTAGTCACAAAATAAATACTTCGTCGTTTCAAATACCTTCTAACATTACCTTAAGTGACTCAGAATTCAATATTCCATCGCATATAGATATCTTAATTGGTGCAAGTCATTTCTGGGAACTTCTATGTATAGGTCAAATCAAGTTAGGTCCGCAAAACCCAATTCTACAAAAAACCAAGCTTGGTTGGATAATCTCGGGTCCTATTCTTCAAATGTCTTCTATCACTACTCAGTGCAATCTTTTGCATGGTGAAATGTGCTCTGATCTTAATCGATTCTGGGAACTAGAAGAATGCAATGCTTCCAGTTCCAAACCTCTGTCTCAAGAAGAAAAGGATTGCGAATCACACTTTAAAAATACTTATCAAAGGCAAGCAGATGGTAGATTTGTTGTATCCATACCTCTCAAGGACTCTGTTTCCAAACTAGGTGACTCTAAAACAATTGCTACTAAACGCTTTTACACTTTGGAGCGTAGGCTTCAGTTAGACGATAAGTTAAGACAGAACTACACTGAATTCATGTCCGAATATTTGTCAATGGAACACATGACACAATGTGAACCAGCCAATAATATTTCAAATAAAGTAGAATTCTATCTTCCTCATCATGGAGTTATCAAAGAAAGTCTAACGACTCAACTCAGAGTTGTTTTTAATGGTTCTTTTCGCTCATCTTCAGGAATGTCTATCAATGATTTACAGATGGTAGGACCAGTCATACAGGACGATCTCATTTCTATCCTACTACGCTTCAGACAGCATTCATATGTCATTTCTGCAGACATAGCGAAAATGTACAGGCAAATCCTCATAGAGCCTTCTCAAAGATGCTTACAGAAAATAATCTGGAGATCTAATCCAACTCAACCCTTAAATTCTTACGAATTAAATACGGTTACATATGGAACCGCTTCGGCCAGCTTCTTAGCTACTAGATGCATACGTCAGCTTTCATTAGATTTTGCAGCTCAATTTCCAGATGCTTCTGAAGTTATTTCTAATGACATGTACGTAGATGACATTCTAACGGGTTCCGAATCAGCAGATGACCTATCAAGGTTATGTACAGAAATTATACATATTTTGAAATCAGGATGTTTTTCCTTGCGTAAGTGGATTTCAAACGATCCTAATATTCTTCAAAGCTTGCATGATTCTATATCTTTACTAGATATTCCATTTTCATTTGGCTCAAATGAAAACACGAAAACTTTAGGCCTTCAGTGGTGCCCTCAATCTGACACACTCTCCTACAAGGTTAATTCTCTACCATTGTCAAAGGTTACGAAACGTGCTATCTTATCAAGTATATCCCAGATATTTAATCCATTAGGATTAGTCAGTCCTGTAGTGATAAAGGCCAGAATTCTCTTGCAGCAATTATGGTTACAGAAAATTGATTGGGACCAATCGGTTTCTCCAGATATACATACTCAGTGGTTAACGTTCTATGATCAATTATTCCAATTAAATGAACTAAAAATTCCTAGGCATGTGAAGCTCAAGGATTATATTGTGTTAGAAATGCACGCGTTTTCTGATGCTAGTGAATTAGCATATGGCTCTTGTATATATATTCGCAGTATCAATGAACAAGGTAAAATATCAGTAAACCTATTATTTGCCAAATCGAAGGTAGCTCCTCTCAAGCGAGTTTCAATACCTCGTCTCGAATTATGTGCAGCTCTCATATTAGCTCAGCTTGTTAATAAAGTAAATAACTCATTGAAACTTCAATTTCGGACCTCATATTATTGGACCGATTCTACTATCGTTCTTGGTTGGATAAGCACTCCATCTCACTTACTCAAAACCTTTGTAGCCAATCGCGTCAGTGAAATTCAATCAATGACAACAGTTCAAAATTGGAGACATGTTTCTTCAAGTCAAAATCCAGCTGATTTGCTTTCGCGTGGAATTAGCCCTTCTCTTCTTAAAACCTGTGATCTTTGGTGGCATGGCCCACAATTCTTATCTCTCCCTGAAGAGTCATGGGAATTATCTAGTACTGATTTTCAAATATCTCTTCCCGAAATGAAGAATTCAGTTCAAGCTCTAATTACAGTCAATTCTTTTACATTTCCATTCAATGATTTCTCTTGTCTTATCAAACTTAAAAGACTCGTTGGATATTGGTTACGTTTTATTTATAATTGCTCTACACGTAATAAAACTCAAAGAAAGTCAGGTCGTCTTTGTGCTGAAGAATTAGATCAGTCTATGCATTGTTTAATCAAACTAGCTCAAGGTGAAGGATTTCCCACTGAACGTGCTCATCTTTCAAAGGGAAAAATGATCCCTTCCAAAAGTAAAATTCTTTCTCTAAACCCTTTTCTGGACGACAAAGGTATAATTAGAGTTGGTGGAAGAATATGTAATTCTAACTTTGAATTTGATAAGAAACATCCTATCTTGTTACCAGCTAAGCATCATTTGACAATATTAGTATTTCGTTTGAAGCATCAGCTATTATTTCACTCAGGTGCTCAACATCTTTTAGCAGTTGTCAGAGAAAATTTCTGGCCTATTAATGGCAGAAACACTGCAAAAAAGGTAGTAAGAGAATGCATTCATTGCTTTCGTTTTAATCCCAAACATGTCTACCCAATAATGGGCAACTTACCCAAAGCTCGTGTTACTCCATCATTTCCTTTTTCCGTTACAGGTGTTGATTACGCTGGACCCTTTACCTTGAAAACCAAAAGGGGCCGCAATCCGTCATTTTATAAAGCATACGTAAGTTTATTTATCTGTCTTTCTACCAAAGCAATTCACTTGGAACTAGTAACTGATCTTACTGCTCAATCTTTTATATCTACATTAAAACGTTTTATATCTAGACGTGGAAAACCAGTTCAGATTTTATCAGACAACGGTACAAATTTCATTGGATCTTATAATGAATTAAAGGATCTAGATAACTTTCTCAAGACAAATCAATCCAATATATCAGATGTTTGTGCGAATAATCAAATAAATTGGCAATTTATTCCAGTATATTCACCTCATTTCGGAGGTATCTATGAATCAGGTGTTAAATCTATGAAAGCTCATTTAAAAAGAGTTATTTCAAATTCACATCTTACTTATGAGGATTTTAACACTGTTCTTGTTCAGATAGAAGGTATCCTAAACTCTCGCCCTTTGACTCCCATGTCCTCTGATCCTTCCGATCTTACCCCAATAACTCCTGCTCACTTCCTGATTGGACGATCAATGGAATCAATTCCGGAAGTTAACCTTACAGAAATAAATCCTGGCAAACTTCATCAATTTCAAAGACTCCAGCAGATTCGCCAGCACTTTTGGCAACGATGGTCTTTGGAATATATATCAGAACTACAAGGCCGACAAAAATGGAAGGTGAACATGTCAAATATTCAGATTGGAGACTTGGTCCTTATAAAGGATAAAGGGCAGCACCCATTGAATTGGTTGATGGGTCGTGTTCATTCTCTTCATCCTGGTCCAGATGGTGTAAGCAGAGTTGTTACTCTCCGTACTACAAAAGGCTTTACCAAGAGAGCAGTTAGTACAGTATGTCCGCTTCCTATAAACACAGTGCAGTAATGACTGATAAACTTTCTTACTACATCAAAGTGTTTACTATTTTATGAACTCTTTTCTTATTTTAAGTGTTTAATTATTTAGCATTTCATTTTATTTATATTTGCCTATTTTGTTTACTTTCAGTTATTATTTAATATTTATAATTTGAAAGGTGTGCCTTTCAAGGTGGCCGGTATGTTAAGTATTGTAATTGTAAGTGTTGAGACGGCCCTGTGTATGACGCTTGTGCGCATGTTGGCGCAGCGCAGTTCATGCTCACTTCTCTGTTAAGCCCTTAACGAGACAAGCGGTGTGTGTAAAGGTGAAATAAAATCAATTAAAAGTCCATTTGTTTCAATATTTCATAAATAAATAAGTAACTGAAGTGTCTTTCGGAGCATTCCCCGTGTAATAGCTCCAAGGGGTTTCTTTATTATGCGGTCTCCCTTAGAGGATATCCGCGAAATAAGCGTCTAAGCCCTTTGAACAAAGGACTTAGCGGAATTCTCTTACACGACCTGTAAGTTTTCCCGCGTTAATCTTAAATCTTGATAAAGACAAAGAAAACGCGGCTGCAGTTACGTATTTTATCAGAATTCGCCTAAGGCGAAAACACAGATCAAATACGCCTTCAGATAACGACGTTCTGGACGCTTTATTAGCAAATTTAGACTAAGTCTAAATTGCACAAATAAATGTCCAAAAATGGCCGCCTGGTTCCCGCTCGGAAACCGACAAGGGTTCTGGTAAGAACTTTGCCAAAGGTGCGTTCGAAATGAAAATCAGAAGTTGGTTTGAGAGGCTCAAGGAACTTAATCAACCTGAGGATCTCGACTTGCCTAAAGGAAGGCTGGACTGGCGGACATTTCCTGACCCAGTCTGATTTCCTGGCCGTGGTGCGTTTCTTTTATAGAAGAAAAAGTAGGTCAAAGTGTAACGGATTTTCTAACGGCCACTTTGACTACATCGCACGACGGCCAATGCAACATTTTCTGTATTATCATTGGTTGCATCTCTGGTGCATTTTGGCCAATGATAATAGTGAAAATGAGCAACAGAATCCCGAATTACGATTGGCTGCACCTAGGTTGCCATTTAACCAATCACAATTCAGGAGGCTGGGCGTCAATCACAGCTACCCAACTAAAATCGGTCGGCGGTGAACTGAACGGTTCTACTGGCCGCCGAATTCCCTCGTGTAAAGAAAAATAACGATATCTCCAGTTTAGTCTAATCCGGCAGATACAGAGAAATCATTATTCACAGATAAACTAACTAATATAATTTCAGGTTCCAATCCAATTAGGAGGAAATTCCCTATTCATAGAAACTACTTGAAAAAATACAAATTCAGGCCCACCTTAAGGAGAGGTGGACCCGCCCAGAAGGAACAGTTACAGGAACGGTCGACGGAACACGTGGTGGAAAACGAATCCAGGCAAATTTTAGAAAACCAGGACACGATGGCATCAAGGAACATCGAGAATATGGAAGAAGAACCTTTCCAGACGGTCAAATGCGCCAGAAGGAACTCAAACGAACCAATACAAGGTGCCAGACAGAGGGGTACTACAAGTAGCAGCTCCGTTACCGTACCAACAAAAAACCGTTACCAGGTCCTAGCACAGGTAAGTAACGAAGAAAGGAGCTCCACAGCTCCTAAGAAGGAACGAGTCTCTCCAATAGTCATTGCGGGTTAGATAGGCTCCTACTCCGGATTCATCAAGGAACTATCGAAACTACCAGCCCACAACGAGTTCCAAATAGCTCCAGCAGGTAAGTTAGGAACCAGAGTATACCTTTACAGCAACGACGACTACGAGAAGGTCAAACAAGATTTCATCACGACGTCGACTGCCTTCCATACATATACCAGGAAATCCGAAGTTACAAAGAAAATCGTCATGAAAGCAGCTCCAGGAATGGATCTAGATGAGGTCGAGGCCGACCTAAGACAACAAGGAATAGTAGGCAAGGTCAACGAGCTGAAAACCAGGAAGCCTGGGTCTCAAAGCAGTTCATACCTTCTACAAGTCACAAGCAACAGGACCTCAAGGAGATCAAGAAGATCAACGGAGTCTCCAACATCAGGGTGAGATGGGATGCCTACTCCAAACCAGCCAGGGCTACCCAATGCTACAATTGCCAGGAATTCGGACACTCTGCGAGAAATTGTTACAAGCAGCCCAGATGCATGAAGTGTGCAGCAGGACACCAGACCAGGCACTGCCCCCTCCCTAAAGGACAGACGAACAAGGTGAAGTGTTGCAACTGCAACGAGGCACACACATCCAACTACCCTATGTGCAGCAAGCACATAGAGTACCTTGACAGACAGGCAGCAAGAAGGACAAAGAGTCAACCACAGCAGAAGATGGCACCTCCACCACCTCATCCCTCAACATTCAGGACCACCACCAGCGGTTTATCCTACGCGCAGGCCAGCAAGGGAACTCAACAACCTACAGCCACCAGATCAGCGGGATTCAAGAGCACATGGGCCGAAATTAATCAGATTGTCAACGTCGAGAAGATGATGGCCATACTAAAGGACATGAAAAGAGAACTACTCCAGGCAAGACCATTCGCCGAAAAAACTATGATCTTCATGAAATACGAAGACATCTATAATGAACCATAAACACCTAAAGATCTTCCAGTTCAACATAGCATCTCTACGGCTAAGAATCTGCGAGCTACGAGAGGGAGTCATAAGGCACAGCCCAGATGTCATATGCCTGTCTGAAACAAGATACATGACGGAATCCCAGCTACCAAGGATCACAAACTACGATGGATTTGGAAGAAGAGACAATCCAAACTACAGAGCAGTAGCCATTTATGTCAGAAACAACATAGAATGGAACCAAGTTTCGTTGGACACACAGCATTTTGAAGGTAATGGTATCAAAGTAGGTATGACTAATATCTTTTCAATCTACAGGAAACATTCGGAAAATCTAGCCATAGAAGAACTTGATGCCTTCCTCAACTCAGCACCAACCGTAGTCGTGGCAGGAGATTTCAACGCCAAACACACAGCATGGGGGTGTGCAACAGACACTGCTCCAGGAACAACTCTACTAAGATACTGTGAAGACAGAGATAGGATGTTATTCGCACCAGATGAACCTACAAGAATAAATCCAATAAGAGGACACAACAAAAACAACTCTACGTTGGACCTTTTCATTACCAAAGATGTAATTATGGAAGACGTCAGGACCTACTTCGAATGCAGTTCGGATCACAAACCAGTAATAGGAAGCATTACATCAAGAGTCGACTTGCCAAGGATAGAACCAGTGGAAAGATGGAGATGGAAAGATGCGAACTGGCCTAACTACAGAAGACAGCTCAACCAAATGGAAATGAAGAGAGAGTTCCAATCAATAGCAGAAGTAGAGGAAAAAATAGATGAAATCACAAGAAGAATACAGCGAGCGATGGAAGCCAATATCCCAAAATCCATGACGAACAACAGAGGTTTAGTCATCCCAGCAGAACTCCAAAACCTCATCAAGGACAGAAACAAGGCCAGAAGAGCATTCCAAAGAACCAGAAGACAAGAATTCAAGGAATACGGGGACATCCTATCTGAAGAAATAAGAGTAAGACTGAGAAGTCTTACTGAAAACCAATGGCACAACAACATCAGAAGAGCTGAAGAAAGCCATGGAAATGTTTGGAAGATGTTGAAGGCACGAAGAAGAGGAAAACAAAAGATAAATAGGTATATATTTGCCGGCTCTGAATGCAGAGTCCGGTAGGGTGAAAATAAGGTAAAATAGAAATAAAACGCAAGTGTTTATTTTTATTGTGCTGTCTCCCTTAAGGATATCCGCGAAATTAGCGTCTATGCCCTTTGAGTAAGGGACTTAGCGAAATACCTGAAAGAGAAATCTCTTACACGACTTGTAAGTTCCGCGTTAATCTTATAATCTTGAAAAAGACAAAGCTTAACTCGGCTTCAAAGTTCGTATTTTCTCAGAACTCGCCTAAGTCGAAAACACAGATTAAATACGACTGCAATTTACGACGCTTCTGGACAATTATTAGCAAATTTAGACTAAGTCTAAATTGCAGAAATAATCGTCCAAAAATGGCCGCTGGTTCCCGCTCGGAAACCGACAGAGGTTCACGCTGGAACTTCGCCAAAGGGTTAAAGGTGGCTAAAGATGTGAAACGTTAGGTTCCGAGGCTCAGAGAACTATTTCCTAGCCGTGGTGCGTTTCTTTTATAGAAGAAAAAGTAGGTCAAAGTGTAACGGTTTTCAACCGTCACTTTGCCTAATTCGCACAACGGCCAATGCAACATTTTCTGTATTATCATTGGTTGCATCTCAGGTGCATTTCTACCAATGATAATAGCGAAAATGAGCAACAGAATCCAGAATTATGATTGGCTGCAATTACTGTTGCCATTTGACCAATCACAATTCAGGAGGCTGGGCGTCACCCCCCCCCGCTTTGAAGATCCTCAGGGGATTAGAGTCCTCTTACTCCCGTTTATTGAAAAAAAATTTTTACAATACAGGAAATATAACAACAATATTCTTTAAAATAACCAAAAATGCATATTTGCAAAAAAAACGAAAAAGGAAAATGTTCCTAAATTTTGCATATGTTGCTATGCTAAAACAAAATATGAAAATGTTCATAAAAATGTCTTTCTAAATAAAAAGCAAAGATGCATATTTGCAATACAATAAAAGGAAAATATTCCTAACACTATTATTTTTATATAATATAACATGAAAATATTCATTAAAAAATGTGTTTTAAATTCAAATAGTTCATTTAAAATGTCTTTGAAATAATTGACGTCAGTCAACGTCTTCTCCGACGGCGGCGTCGCCTCTAGGTGGCGGGGCTGGACGGATATCGTCCACATGGATTAGCCGATCCACGTCGTTTTCCCTGTGTACTTCGTATGTGTGGTTGCCGGCGGCTCTAATGATGGAATGGGGGCCCGTCCAGGTCTCCCCGAAGTTGTTTCGTTGATGGTTCCTCACCAACACCTGTTGTCCGGGAACGTATTGAGGTGGTGGCCGGGCATCAGGATTCTCAGGGAACAAATTTCTGGCGTATACAGTTGCCTTCTGGACCGCTCGGTGGATCCGTTATTCCCTGTTTTCCCTCTGGTTGGCCTGGAATGCTGTCTCCTAGGCTCGGCGTGGACTGTATCCGAGGAGGAGTTCAGCTGGAGTTTGACCTGTGGCGTCGTTACTTCTCGTTCTTAATGTGAAGATTATGTCGCTGACATAGGAGTCCCATCTGGGGTCCTCTGGTGACGATACTCGTGCCCTTAGCCCTTTCTTGAGCTCTTGGACTCGTCGCTCGATGGGGTTGGCCCTCTGGTGATAGATGGGAGCCCTCTGGTGGTCTATGTTGTGACGGTTGAGGAATCTCTCCCATGCATCGGTTCGGAACTGGGACCATTGTCGGTGATGATGGTGTTTGGTCGTCCCCATCGGTTACAGACTTCGTCCTTGAGGAAGTCTATGATGCAGGTGCAGAGGTGGTGCACCTGTATTCCACCCAGTTGCTGAGGCAATCCACGGCGAAGAGGATAAAACGGTTCCTGGTTCCTCGAGCAGGAGGATGGGTACCTAGCACATCGAACGATACGCTCTCCCATGGATTGGATGGCATCCTCGCTACTAGTGGGGCTCTAGGTTGGATTTTGGCAGATTTTGTGGTGGCACACTTCAGGCAAGATCGAATGTGGCTAATGATGTCCTTGGACCTGATGGGCCAGTAGTATATTTCGCGGATGGCCCTTGAAGTCTCTTCCTGTCCCGGATGATTAGCTTCCTCACTGTCGTGGTAAACTTGCAGAACCTCAGTTCGGAAGCTACCGGGGACAATCAGTCGTTTAGAGCCATCCTGGAGATAGTATGCAGTATCGTCCTCGACCAGAAACTCATCGAGGAAGCTTCTCTCGGCGTCGTCTCGAGGCCCTCTGGTCTGAATGCGACGCCATCGTTTTATGAACCGCTGAGTTCCAGGGTGGGTTATTCTGCCCTCTGGATTCTGGCTTGCAGCGGCATTTCGTTAAGGTCATCCAGGAGTGGATGGTTGGCACCGTCCTCCTGGTCATCTAGCAGGCACAGCAACGGGAAGGTGTTGTCTTCTTCCACCATGGGTCGCTGTGGCCAGGCTAGCGCCAGGATGGCGAGAAAGATGGTCTGATAGCTGGTGACTGCTTGGCTTTATCGTACTTGTAGCTATCTAGCCACAGCAGAGCTTTACTATCAGTGTAGAGAGTGAACGGCTGGTCCTGCAGGAAATGCTTAAACCTCTTGAGGGCCCATACGACAGCAAATCATTCTTTCTCGTTTATATGGTACCTCTTCTTAGCTTGCTTAAGCTTGGTGGAACCATATGCTATGATCCATCTGTTGTCGGGTTCACCCTGGAATAAGACGGCACCCATACCTATCTCTGACGCGTCCGTCTGTAGACAGAAAGGTAAGGTGGCATCTGGTCGTTGTAATTCCAGGTTGTTGACTATGGCGTTTTTGATGTCGTTAAACGCCCTGTCAGCTACTTCATCCCACACGAAACGGTGTTTACCCGCTGTTAAATCGGTCAGCGGGGTCACCATCTCTGCAAAGTGAGGGATGAAGTCTCGCAGCCAGCTGGCAGTGCCAATAAAGGATCTCAGTTGTTTATGAGTCTTTGGTGTTGTGAACCCTTGGATCTTATCTCTGTGTCGCTCCATTGGTTTGGTGTTAATGGAAGTTATGGTATGGCCCAGGTATTCCAGTTCCTTGGCGGCGAACTGGCATTTCTTTAGGGACACCCACAGGCCGTGAGTGCGCAGTCGTTCCAGAACCATTCGAAGGTGTCTCTGGTGTTCTTCCCATGTGGATGAATATATAATGATATCATCCATATACTCCTTGACGAACTCATCCACGTAGCCGGCGAAGACGCTCGTCACCAGCTTTTGAAAGGCTGCAGGTCCGTTCTTCAGTCCGAAAGGCATCACCGTAAACTCGAACTGCGACCCATCAGGAAGGCTGAAGGCTGTTATCTTCTTGGAGTCCTCGGCCAGCGGAATCTGCCAGAATCCGCTCTTCAGGTTGAGGGTGGTGAAGATCTTGGCTAACCCTAGCTCCTTGATACTATCGTGGATGGGCGGCATGTTCGATACCTCGTCGACGGTGATGGCATTGATTTGGCGGTAATCAACGCAAAATCTGGGGGTGCCATCCTTCTTAGTGACAATGACAACTGGACTGTTGTACGGGGATCTGCTTGGACGTACTACGCCCGCCGAGAGCATGTCCTGGACTTCAGAGTACATGATTTGTTTCTTTGCAGTGGAATATTTGTATCGCCTGATGTTTACTGGTCTGGAGTCCGTCAGAACGATGTCCATCTGGGTGGACTTTGTTGTTGGTTGGCGGACTCTGTCATCGAAAACATCTTGGTATGTTTCGAGAAGTTCTTTGACCTCAACCATTGCGCAGTCTGGGGCTTGGTCGTCCCTCAGGAGGTGGACATTGTTGGTGGTGGCTAGTCTTGTAGAAGTCTCCCAAAACAGAGTGTTGCGGCTGGTAGTCCCTAGGTGGAGGCACTTCCTGGTTATGTCTAACAGGACCTCTTCGGATTGCAGCCATGGCATGCCTAAAACCATGTCGTGATGGCGATTTTCTACTACGTGGCATCGTACCTTGGTCGTCAACTTGTCGCTGAAGACGACGTCCACGTCCACTATACCCAGACTTTGAAATGAATGGCCTCTTTTGGCCAGCTGGACCTCGGCGGGGCTGTTCTGTACCATTGCCTGCTCAATTATGCCTATACTGACGAAGTTGGCGGTGGCGCCAGTATCTATCGTGGCCATAATTCTCGCGGAGCCGACCTCGACGGAGATCTTCGGTGATGGTGAGGAAGAAACTGCAACGTGTAGAGTGTTCAGCTGGGGCACTATTCGGTTGGTATTTACTGGTTTATGATGCCCCCGTCGGAGTTTCCCTGACGTGGTTGGGGGCTTCTTGGCGGGGATGTCTGTGTGGGACGTCCTCCTGGGTGGTTGTTGTTGTCATTACGAGGGGTGTTTGGATTGTTACCACTCTCTGACTGTTGAGGCCTATTTTGTCGTGGTGGTGGCTGGAGTTGGCGATCTTGTGGCTGTTGGGGTCCTGGACCTCGGTTTCCACTTGTAGTTGGCTGTTTGTCGTGCTTCTGACTGGCACTAGCCGGGGTGGAAGCCTTGATATCGATTTCCAACTCGATTTCCAACTCGTCCACTGTTCGACGTAGGTCCTCGATCATCTTATGGGGGTTGACCCTCAGGAATTTTCTCAGTTCTGGGCGTAACTGATTCTGGGCGTAACTGATCCGTGATAATCATGCAGCGGTCCTCGTCAATGGTGGAGGGCGAAACCCTGTTGAAAAGGGCCATCTTGTATGAAATAAATTCAGCTGCTGGCTCGGATCTTTGCTTGTGTCCGTAGAGTTTCGCTAGCAGCTTTGAATAGCGGCTGGAATGACTGAAATGTTCTATTAGCCGCTTGAAGAAGGTGTGGTGGTCTGTCTTTGGATCGGCGTGGGTGGTGGCCCATATTGCAGCCTCTCCTTCGAGACCATGTTGAAGGAGATACGCCGTCCAATGCTTCTCCTGGATTGACATATCCAGGAGGTACTCTGTGGCTTGGTTTGCGAACTCTTCTGGGGACTCGTGCTCTGCTCCGCTGAATTTTCGTAGGGGTGGTTTCCATCCTGGTGCTACTACGGGCTACTCCTGGAGGTGGAGTTGGTGCTTCTTTCTTCGTGCTTGCTATGGTGAGGGCCGTCACTGCCTAGGTGAGGATTTCTAGCATCTGGTGGATGTCCGGCGTAGCTGGTTGTGGGGCTGTGATGTCGGAGGCTGACTCTGCTTGGCCTGACGTTGCAGGCGGTGGGATCTCTGGTTGTGGTACTGTTCGTGAAGGGAGTTGGGCGCCATGTCAGTAACGTGTTGGACTCTCAGTTCCCTCAGGAAGAGAGAGTTCGTTGACCGCTCTATCCATCGCTGAATTTGACCGGAGATCGTATCGATCCCGATCGGTGGCCATAGACACGGGCTATGTCACCTTTAGCTAGGATTAAAAATAAAGGAATAACACAAATATGAACGTTTATTGTGATAAGATAATTAAATATGCAAATATAAGAATAATAATCAGTCTTAATCTAAGAATCTGAAAAGGAAGTGGTAATTATCTCCAGGCCTTGGATCTGGAGGATAATTACGCAATTAATTTAAGCCTAAGAATCTGTAAGAGAGTTCTGGTTAGTAAATAATTGCAAGTTAAATTTTATATGCAAATTATGAAATTAATAAACATATGAAATTCCCAGCTGTCAAAATTTGAAGGATATTTCTAGGTGTCGTAGAGACCTAATTCCTGCGGGAATATATAAAGGGTAATGTAATTCGGTAAAATCAACAAAAAATTAGAATAAAAAGACACTGTAAAAAAGTTATTAAATAAAAACTTTTATTTTATTTTTCAAAAAAAAAAAAAAATTATTTCAAAATTTTTCTAAGTCGATAGAGGTATAAAAATGGCTAAAATTAATATAAGTTATTTCCTGAAAGAAAATAAGATAAAATAAACATAAATATTCAAAGTGCTACAAATATCGACAAAGTTAAAGTTAAAACTTTCTTCTAAGTTTTAACAATGTACCTGCAAAGCATAGAAATCAGAAATTCAACAAAGTATAAATCACTTGGCCAAGTTTAACAGTGTACATGTACATGTAAATTTACCATAAACAAAGTTATAATTTCTTACCGATTTCTTGCATTGTACCGCTGAAAGAGAAATAAATACAACAGAAATAGGTATATATTTGCCGGCTCTCAATGCAGAGTCCGGAAGGATGAAAATAAGGTAAAATAGAAATAAAACGCAAGTGTTTATTTTTATTGTGCGGTCTCCCTTAAGGATATCCGCGAAATTAGCGTCTAAGCCCTTTGAGTAAGGGAGTTAACGGAATACCTGAAAGAGAAATCTCTTACACGACTTGTAAGTTCCGCGTTAATCTTATAATCTTGAAAAAGACAAAGATTAACTCGGCTTCAAAGTTCGTATTTTCTCAGAATTCGACTAAGTCGAAAACACAGATTAAATGCGACTTCAATTTACGACGCTTCTGGACAATTATTAGCAAATTTAGACTAAGTCTAAATTGCAGAAATAATCGTCCAAAAATGGCCGCTGGTTCCCGCTCGGAAACCGACAGAGGTTCACGCTGGAACTTCGCCAAAGGGTTAAAGGTGGCTAAAGATGTGAAACGTTAGGTTCCGGGTTTGAGGCTCAGAGAACTTAATCTACCTGAGGATCTCGACTTGCCTAAAGGAAGGCTGGACTGGCGGACATATCCTGACCCAGTCTGATTTCCTATAATAAAATAAAAATAAAAATAAAAACATTTATTGCCGTATCTAACTTGACATTTCAAATTTTAAAAATTTTAGCCTTCGTTTCTTCAGCGTCCCGCTCTTGCACCGCTATCTTCTGAGTCTTCTTCCTCTCGGGTCCTGGGTCTTCCTGGGTGGTGTCCTCGTCTGTGTAATAATCAGAGGTTTATAACCAAATGTAATAAAAGAGGCAACTCCGCTGTCACCACTGTAAATGAATAAGAATGGGAGCGTTATGTGAAAGTAAGGAAAACGCTGTCACCAAATGAAATACACAATAGATCCTCAAGGGATGCTAACCCTGCGAGCGGCTGCAAGGAATACTGGTCACACTGGTCTGGAGGGCTGGCTCGTCTTCGTGGATTTACGAGAAGATAAGGGATTTCGGGATAGGGGTAAGGACTCCTAGGTCTCAGGTCCTGTAAAGAGTAGAGGTTATGGGCTTACTTTTGAAGCCGGAGGTATGCATACGCAGAATCTCGTGTTCTCCTAGTCTCTAGTGAGTCGGACGAAAGGAACATTAAAAAAACCAAATTAGAGTCAACAATATATTGAATCTACCCTGAAGTTACTAATACAATCGTTAACACGTTATTCTGCGCGTCGGGAGACGATGTAGCAAGATAGTGAAGAGTTGACAGTGGTACTAATATAATTACACAGGTTAGTATAAGAAATCTGTTACCTTATGTGTATATTAGGGCTTCAACCACGACACGTTCAGTCTTCTGGAACTCGGTCAGTTGAGGGTTGCGAGCTTTCGAGCTGCCACAATAACCGGACTACACGCGAACTCTGCCAGATGATACCCGGCCCCCGGAGAATCACCGATTGTCCCGCGTACTGTTCGCGTACTGGACGCTATCGCGTCCAGCCGGAGTTCAGCAATTACTGACTGCCCATTACTGACTACTCATTACTCGACGGTACCGCGTCGAGAGTACCCGGGGCGGCAATTGATGCCTGGACGCCCGCCGTCTCACTACTAATGACTGACTGACTACTAACTACCGACTACTGACTTGGCTGTCCCCGTTTTCTAGTTTTTATCGAATGGTGTCCTCATTGACCGGTTATAGTCCAAGGTTGTGTTTTCGTTGAATTGTGGGTCCTCTATTGCATCACAATAACAGTTTTTTGTTTGACGTGCTTTTCTGTGTTTAAACAATTAACAAACAATGCAATAACTAGGTCAATTGTTATACTTTGTATAATTTAAATGTATAAGTTAACTGTATTAATTATCCCTTATTTAATTTGGAATATATAATAATTATCTCGAATAATTATTATCTTTTCTATGCTACTTATTATTCCATTATCCCTTTATTCCAACTTCTCACTCACTTGCTACGCTTACATTACATTACTCCCTACGCAAAAAAAAGAAAAGGGCCGAGGGGCCTTTTCCTTTTCCAACAATAAATTTATCCTATTTACATATTTATTACTTATATCCTACTATATGTATATATATATTTTTTTCTTTATGTCCCAATTTTTATTTTATCATTTACTGTTTCTTATAGACTATTGTACCGTGGTCAGCGAATGTATCGTGCTGCCCCCGTATTAAACCTATGTGTATGACAAGTTGAGTTAATCTTGTATTAATCTTATTGAAACTTAACAAGTGAAAGACTTTCCTAACTTATTACAATTGTTCGTGATTACATGTGTCCATTACGACAAGCGTATTCTAATTGTTCTATACGATTGTACTCGCGTTTTGCGTTCAATGTTCACACTTTATCGCGTATAACTGTGGGAATTATCCGCACTTCACTCGCGTCGTCTTGGCTGTTTTAATGTCCGTTTGCCAATTCCACGTGTCGAGTTAACTATATTGATGCGTTACTGCTGCTGTCTGCCTCCATTGGTTTGTCCTTGCTGGGTGGTCGTCTCAGGTTGATACTGCTTTGCTTTGTCGCATTATACTTCTGCTACATTGGTCTCTGGTATGTGTTTGCTGCATGTGTACCCTGGCCTGTTCTGCATGAGTTGACTGACGGCGTTAGGTAAGGATGGGGCCATTAGTAATTTCTCTCTTTGTTTGGCATCGTCGCAGTACTATGTCTAAGTATAACTTTTCTGTTTCTCTTTGGTAGGATTGTTTGGTGTAAAGGAATTTGCTATTGATGTAAGTCATAAGGTCTACGTTTTGAGGTAGGAATGGCGTGCTAGGATTTATTTTGTGTTTACTAGGAAATTTATTAGGATTAGGCGGTGTTCAGTTTGCCATACTTCTGTGTTACATATTATAGCCCTTTTGTGTAACGTTAGAGCAAATGTTTTTATTTTGTTCTACTATTACCAATTCTTCTAGTGATTGTTTATTAGTGATCTTTTCAACGTGCCTTCTGTAAAGTTGTGACAATTGACTTTCACAACTGTTGTGTTTGTATTGTTCCCAGGTTATTTCGCCTATTGTAGAGTCGAAGCAGTAACCGTTGATGAATGAGCATGTTACTCCTTCTCGTAGGTGGATTTCGTTGTCGTCTTCTTGTAGAGTTGTATCGATCGGTAGCAGTGTATATTTCAGCATTCTTCTGCTCCTATCTTCTTGATGTAGCTGTCTAGTCCTCCATCGACTATGGACGTGTGGCTGTACATCAAACAGTGAAACAAGAGTCTCTCCACCGTAATGAGTCTCTCCAGTGTCACAAATCGCACTGTTATTGCTTCCCGAACGGTCGCACTCCCGTAAGCAGACTTTAGTTCGCATTAGTATTTTTTACGTGTAAGTCCAAACGCACATTAACCTATAATTACATGTATAGCTGCTTATTGCAGACAGTTTTAGCCATAGCTTTACATAAATCTGACTTATAAACTAACCTACATTGTATTGCATATTGGTATGCCTATTCATCCTAAATTGATAAATAAATTGATATCTAAACCAATATTAATATGTTAATAATTGGGACTTGTACTTTTTAACTATTTACAATAATATATCATCTTTCTGTTATATATACACCCTGTATATTAGAGTCATATATTTGTAATTCTCAACTTGTCATCACTTATTGTATATAGTTACGTATGTGTAACGAATTTTTCTTATTTGAAAAATATTTTAATTACTATATTTACTCTTAATAAAGTGTCAGAAATTTTTGTAATATTTCTCACTCTTTCCCAAATCTTTTTAAAATAATTCAAAGGTGAAATTTATTTTGATTTCTCGTCAAACACAATGACCTGTTTTCAGTGTTATGATATTTATGTTTCAAGGCTATTAAATTACGTTTTGCTGAGGGCTGAATTTTTATATACTCACATTGTTGATGAAATTTGATACTGACTGATATAATGAACTCTTGGTGTCTGTTATAAACTACAATATTTATTTTTTTAATTAATTGTTACGTTTTCTAAACTTGACCTGTATTAGTTGTTTATTTATCAATGCTCTGACTCAATCTTTATACTATTTTCTTAGTTGATAGGAATTCAAGTCTGTCAATCAGTTTTGACATAGCAATAAAGGATTGGCGTATGGTATCTTACCGATCCAGCTCTTACTAATCAACAGCAGCTTAGACCCCTATTAACTTTAAATTAATTTACTTATTTCTCTTTTTTAAAACTTGCTTTTAGTTATGATCTACTATTATGTTTTCAAAAAAATTTGTTTTCATTGAACTGTGCTAATATTTAACTATGAATGCTTATATTACCTGTATTTTGTCTTTCGTTCCTTGTTAAAATTTCAGTATTATTCGAGCGGCCGTCTCTTGTAATACCAAGCTTTCAACTTTTCTTATAGTTGTTTTGTTATTTTTCGCTATTCATCTATTGCGTCGAAAAACATGTCTGTGTCCCCATCGCTCTGTGTTATTATTGCTGTCTCATTCTTGTTTATTATTCTGTTGTATGTGTTCCATCCTTTTTTTTTTTTCATTTTGCGAGCCTCTCGTAGCTCGCTGATTCTTAGCCGTAGAGATGTTATGTTGAACTGGAAGATCTTCAGATGTTTATGGTTCATTATAGATGTCTTCGTATTTCATGAAGATCATGGCGTTCTCGGTGAATGATCTTGCCTGGAGTAATTCTGTTTTCATATCCTGGAGTATGGCCATCATCTTCTCGACGTTGACAATTTGGTTGATTTCGGCCCATGTGCCTTTGATTCCTGCTGATTTGGTGGGTGCTGAAGGTTGAGGTGTTCCCTTGCTGGCCTGAGCGCATGAAAGTCCACTGGTGGTGGTCCTGAAGGTTGATTTATGAGGTGGTGGAGGTGCCATCTTCTGTTGAGGTTGGTTCCTGGTCCTTCTCGCTGCCTGTCTGTCCAAATATTCAATGTGCTTGCTGCACATGGGGTAGTTTGAGGTGTGAGCTTCGTTGCAGTTGCAACACTTGACTTTGTTGGTCTGTCCTTTGGGTAGGGGGCAGTGCCTGGTCTGATGTCCTTCTGCACACTTCATACACCTTGGATTCTTGTAGCAGTTCCTCGCTGAATGGCCGAACTCCTGGCAATTGTAGCACTGGGTGGCTCTTGCGGGTTTTGAATATGCATCCCATCTGACTCTGATGTTGGAGACACCGTTGATTTTCTTTACTTCTTTTAAATCCTGTTGTTTGTCAACCTGGAGTAGATATGAGCTGCTTGTAGATCCTGGTTTCCTGGTTTTCATCTCTGTTACCTTTCCAACGATGCCTTGTTGCCTCAGATCAGCTTCTACCGCGTCTAGGTCCAGACCTGGAGCTGCCTTCATCACAATCTTCTTGGTTACCTCGGACTTCCTGGCGTAGGTGTGGAAGGCCGTTGACGTTGTAATGAAGTCCTGCTTCACCTTCTCGTAATCTTCGTTGCTGGAAAGATAAACACGAGTGCCTAACTTACCTGCCGGTGCAATCTGGAATTTATTGTGGCCCAGTAACTTCGTTATCTCCTTGATGAATCCGGAATAGGATCCAATTTGGCCTGCAATCACGATTGGAGGGACTCGTTCCTTCTTAGGGGCTGATGTGGTTCTATCTTCACTACTTACCTGTTTCAGGACTTGGTAGCGGTTCCTAGTTGGCACAGTAACTGAATTGCTAGTGGTACCCCTCTGTCTGGCACCTTGGATGGACTCGTTGGAATTCCTTCTGGCGCATTTCACCGTCTGGAATGGTTCCTCCTCCATGTTTTCGATGATTCTGGTAGCCATCTTATCCTGAATTTCTATTGTTTGCCTGGAATCGTCGTTTTCAACCACGTGTTCAATGATCCGTTCCTGGAACTGTTCCTTCTGGGCGGGTAGACCTCTCCTTGAGGTGGGCCTGGATTTGTATTTTTTCAAATAGTGCCTATGAATTGGGAATTCCCTCCTAATAGGATTGGAACCTGAAAGTATACTGGTTAGTTTATGTGTAAATGTTGTTTTATCAGTATCTACTGGATTAGTCTTGAAAAAGACTAATGCCCGGTTGCACCATCTCGTCTTAGGTTACGTCATAGACAAGGCCGACTTATACGTAAGACCGACTTGAGATTCTGTTCCGTTGCACGAATGAAGTTAATCCGCGTCTTAGCCAAGACGAAGTTTGAGCTGTAGTAGATGTTGCAACATCGCGCGACAGCTGTTTTGTCTTCTCCTCGGGGTCTGGGCCTTTTGCGTGCGGTATGTAGCCAACGTTTGGATTGGTACAAAAAAATTTCATTGGTTAAAAACAATATAATGGTGTGTAAAGTGACAGTCAGTAGATGACAAACAGTGAAATATTCTCCACTTACACTGTGTTGGTTTTGAAAAATTGTGCTGTTGTTAATTTTGTGGTGGTTTTGTGAAAATGGATTCGATCAGGAAAAAAGTAAATTACACGAAAGATTAAAAGAGGTTGTTAGTGGAGCTTGTAGAAGGACAAAAAGAAAAAATTGAGAATAAAGCGACGAATGCTATCTCAAACAAGGAAAGGGATTGTGCATGGGAGGAAATTGGAAGGCTGTTTAATGCAAAGGTAATGGAATGATTAATAAAATAGGTTCAAAGTTTTTTTTTGAATTTATTGGTAATATATATGGAACTTGTATTAGAAAAATTTAATTACAACATTTATATTTTAGATGGTACATGTATTTAGGGATGTAAATTCCCTGCGGAAGCAGTGGTCAAACATAAAACAGGAGATAAGAAAAGGTGCGTCCAAGGAAAGATAACAAATGTATAAAACTGGAGGAGGACCAAGCCAATGTGTTGAGCATGATATGGCATCATTAAACTCGTTAATTAATCCCAAAACCGTCTGTGGTTTACAGAACCCGTGTGACTCTGACAATGTTACAAAAGGTATGTAATTAATAAAATTTGTTTCATTTTTGTTGTATAAAAAATTTCAGGATACTTATCATAATTATAGTTTAGCTATACTTGAGGCAGATCTGACATTCGAGGATATGGTAGATGTGAGGGATGCCAAAGTGATGGATGTGAGTGATGCCGAAGTAAGGGATGCAGAAACAATGGAGGATGTATCAGTACAAAATAGCCCAGCCCCTAGTATGTCAGGCCTAACTGGGGAGAAAAGTAAACAGTGGGCACGCAGAAGGCGGCCAATTGTAAAAAAATCTTCAATAGAAGCTGCAAAATTGCAAATTCTTGAATTACAAAAACGCATCTTAAAGCAGAAATTGGAGAAAGAAGGAATCCTATATACGATGGAGATACAACATAAGGCAGCAATTTACAAATTAGAAAAAGAAAAGGCAGAAAAAGAAAATAATAATTAGTGTTATCACCTGAAAATAAATTCATGTAAATTACAAAAATGTAGTTTTATTTACTTTTATTTTTAATGTTTAACAGGCAAATCATTTATATATTTTAAAATTACACATATTGTCCATTTAACTGGCTAAGGGCGAGCGCCCACCAAAGTGGCGTGGCAGTGGCAAGTAGCAAGTAGCACGCGTCTAGCATAATGTAACCAATGAAAACGAATGGTTCAGTTTACACCAAAATGGCAGTAACGTCATTCATTCTAATCATTTGTTAGGATTGGTTACATTATGCTAGACGCGTGCTACTTGCTACTTGCCACTGCCACGCCACTTTGGTGGGCGCTCGCCCTTATAGTTTATTCATGTTCCTTGTCATAAGGAAAATATTCTCTAAAATCTATTAAAATAATTTTCAACGAAATCAACCTTATAGTCCCTCACGTTATGGACATCTCTTGGAACAATTAGTGGTATTTCACCATCTCTAATTAATTGCTGCAATTCATGTTCCATAGCATGGTTTTCAATAGGTGGTTCTGGTTCTCCACGTAATTGAGCAATATTATGTAGCACTGCTGTTGCTACAATTACTTGTAAAGTTGTTTCCAGTTTGAGACGACAACCATAAGCTAAAATAGGGAATCTTCTCTTCCAGATACCAAATAGATTTTCTACCTTTACTCTTCATGTTACCAAATGGTAGTTGTATTGTCTTTCTTCACGTGTTTGGGGATTTAAAAATGGTGTAAATAAATAACTTTTTTGCATATATCCACTATCACCTAAAAATAAAATGATTCTAAATAACTAGTTGTTTTCACAACACTTTAACATACCTAGTAGAATGCTGTTACCGACTCTCTTTCTTCAAAACGGTGCTTTAATCTACTATTGTTGAAAATGGTAGCATCATGTGTAGAACCAGGCCAGCGTGCTACTAAATCTTGAAATAAAAAATTTGCACTAGCTACAGCCTGAATGTTTACAGAAAAGTATGATTTTCTATTTCTAAATACTTCCCCATCCACTCCTCCTAAAATATGAGGAAATAGTTAAATTAGATAAGATGTTTGAATATGAAATCAGTACAATTTCAAAATCACATGATAATACTAATTTCTAATTTATGTTAACATAATGTTCATTTACCTGGATTTATAATTCGAACATGGCACCCATCGTTTGCTTCAACGACACGAGGAAATCCACAAATATCAAAATAGTCATTTTGTCTTTGAGCTATTTGCTCCTCATTCTCTGGCATTTTAATATAATCAGCTGCGAGGGAGGCAATACAAAATGTTACTTTGCGAACAATTCTAGAAATTGTAGATTTATCTGCTTTTATAAAATCCCCAATAGTTATCAAATGTCCTCCAGTAGCATAAAGTCTTAAAGTCAGTAGCAGTTGGTTAATAGGACTTATGGAGTTATTTCTAAAAAACATTAAATTCATTTTACCAACTTTTAAACGAAACTACAATGAAATTATTCTGAAACGCAATTAAAAAAATACTTACAAATTATGAATATATTCTAGTTGCCCCTCGATTTTATCCAAAACCACTAATACACTTTCTTTGGATAAGCGAAACCTAACAAAAAATTCTTCTTGAGAATAATCCATGAAAGGATTCTCCCGATTATAAGTTTGACGTGGATTACGGGGAAATGCTGGATATAATATTTCATCGTCTACTACATCTATTAAATTAACAAAATTGACATCTATATTATTATTATCTATTATAACATAAAACGTGATAAAACTTCTAACTTCTGATAATTTAATTGACTGCAGTCAATAATTCGAAATCTTAGGTTATATTTCCCAGCTTGGATCGTAAGCACGTCTTAAGTCACGGAATTCGGCGACTTGAGATGTAAGACGGAAACACGTCTATTCTTCGTCGGTGCAACAGAATTTTACGTTAAGCTGAGCTTAAGATTTAGTTGGAACTTAAGACATGACGGTGCAACCGGGCATAAGTCCTGTAAAGTAAGGAACTTAGGATACCTGGAAGAAAACAATTTCTTACACGACTTGCAAATCCGTGTTAATCTCAGCTTTGAAAAGAACTAAGATTCACTCGGCTACACGACGACGCTTCTGAACAAAATATCAGCAAATTTCGACTAAGTTGAAATTGCTTAAATAAATCGTCCAAAAATGGCCGCCGGGATTTGCGCTCGCAAATCGACAGAGTCCACGCTGGAACTCCGCCAAAGGTTTAAAGGTGAAATAAAATCAGAAGTTGGTTCGAGTCTCAGAGAACTGAATCTATCTGAGTATCTCTACATGCCTGAGGAGGCTGGACTGGCGGACATATCCTGACCCAGTCTGCCGTATCAGCCATCGTGCGTTTTCTTTATAGGAAAATATCTAGGTCACCGTCCAACGGTCATTTCTGGCCGCGGACCAATGAACCAGCACGATAGCCGATGCTCGATTCCTGATATTATTATTGGTTACAAGTCTGTTGCATTTTTACCAAAAATAATTCAGAAGTCGAGCAGCAGATTCCAAAATTGTGATTGGTCGCAATATTGTTGCTTTTTAGCCAATCACAAGCTCTGAAATCTGCATTCGGCGACATCCCCCCCGCTCTCGAGATCCTCAGGAGATTCAGTTACTTTATTAAACAAAATATTGTACATAACAATAAAAATATAAGACATGCTGTATAACATAAAGTAACATAAGTGCAACAATTCAAAAAAAAAAGAACAAAACATTATAAATGAATTAAAAGAAATTGTCTTTGTCAATTACTGTCTTTTTTGTGGCACTTCTTCCATCTCGGAGGCTCGTACTCTCTTCGTAGCGGGTCCCTGGGTTGAGGTGATGAGGGCTTCTCGGTTCCTCCAGGTGGTGATGCGCCTTTTCGAGTAGCTTTGATTGCTTTTCCTCTTGTAGGTTGGGCTGACTGCCCTGGCTCGGCTGGTCCGTGATCGGCACGATTGACGGCTTCTTCGGCGGTGTGGCGGACTTGGTGGGTCGGCCGGTGGATATCTCCGTCGTAGGCGTCTTGATACTCTCGGTCTGGTGGGTCGGTAGTTGGCGTCCCCCAGGTTATGGTTTGGCGGTTGGCGGCAATCCCTGCGTGGAAGCGCTTTCGTCTGAAGTTGATGCGGGCATCCTCTTCTTGTAGCCATGGTGTGCCTATTATCAGGTCCTTGTGTAGGTTGTCTACTGGGTGGCACCTGATTGTAGTTGATAATTTATTGTCGAGCACGACGTCGACGTCGACTGGCTGCAGACATCTCGTCGCCTGTCCATTGGCTAGGCGGACTGTGACGTTTGATTCTTCTGTCACCATCTCCTTGACTAGGTCCCTTTTGACGAAGCTCGTGTTTGCACCGGAGTCTATCAGGGCCGTGATTGGTCTGGAGTTGATCTCGGCTGGGATCTCTGGGAGTGGTGCAGTGCAGACTTCCTTCGTGGTGGAGGTCTCGGATGTGGGAGTGGTTGTCATCTCCATAGAGTTCAGTTGTGGTGTAGACGTGTCTAGTACCTCTAGGGTGTTCAGCTGAGGTGGAGTGGTGTCTTCCATCTCCATGTAGTTTACAGAAGCCGGAGTGGCTTCTTCTTGTTTTCCAGGCCGGCTGTGGCTCTGGTGATGGCTGTGGTTGCCTCTACGTCTCCAGTCCTGGATCGTCTCGGACTTTCGAGGTCTCTGGTCGTGTAGTGGCTGGTCTGGTGGCGGACGGTCCTGCAGGTGCTGCAGCTGACGGTCTGGCCTGGGTGCTGACCTCTCCTGACTGGGTGAGAGGGGCATCGGACTTTCTTGTAGATCCATTTCTAGCTCATCTACGACTCTCAGGAGGTCTTCCTCGGTCCTTGGCGGGTCTACTCTCAGGAATCGACGGATTTCTGGGCGGAGTTGATCGATTACAATTCGGCAACGTTCCTCGTCCAGGGCACGTGGTGCTACCCTGTTGAAGAGGGCCATCTTGGTTCTAATGAATTCGGTCGAGGGTTCAGACCTTTGTGTCTGGCCGTATAGCTTGGCCAGCAGCTTGGAACGTCTGGAGGCGTGTGTGAAATGGTCCACTAATCTTCTGAAGAAGGTGTGGTGGCTGATTTCTGGAGTAGCATGGGTTGTAGCCCATCTTGCGGCTTCTCCAGCTAGGCCTTCTTCCAACATATATGCCGTCCAGTATCTTTCCTCGATGTCTTCGTCCATCATGTGTTCTCTGGTACGGGTGGCGAAGTCCTAAAGTTGGGATTATTGGGTGAAACGAGGGTGGCCTGAAGTGTATTTTTGAAAGCTTCGGCCTTATCTTGTGGATTGTTTAGTATGACGTTGTTGATTTTGAGATGAGATCGTGGCTGACTTTTTTGTCTTGTTAGGACTTTGAGTTTGTTCCAGAATGCAGAGCCATCTCGGTAGTCGAGGTCCGAAGTGACTCGCATCCACTGTCTTTGTTTCAGCTTGTTCACTTCGAGCCTTATGACCGCCGAGAGCCTATTGTATTCTGTTTTGATAAGGGGGTCTCTGAATCTTTTATACTCTCTGAGTAGTCTGCGTTTAGTTTTGATTTGCGCGATGATTTGCGGCGGGAGTGTTGGAGTATATGGATTGTACCTTGTTTTTGGAATAGCCAGGGCTGAGGCTCCTTGAAGAAGTTTCTCAACTTTGGAGATCTCTGTGTCAACTTGATTATGTGTTGACATAATGCCTAACTCAGGAAGGTTTTGGTTGACGTGTTCTTGGAAAAGTTCCCAATTTGCTCTACGATAATTTATCCTATAGATGGCAGGTCTTGCTTGGGGTAAGGAGTTGAAGTCAGTCTTGACTAGAAGAGGAAGATGGTCAGAGGTTATGGAATCACCAATGAATTATCGTCGATCCTATCAAGCAGGTTAACCGTGCATAAGATATGATCAACAGTGGACATCCCTTGATGATTGAAAAACGTGACCTCTCGATTGGTGATTCTAGAGATTGGCAGCTCTAGAAGAAAGTCTGAGAGCTGTCTGCCCGGAATATTTGAGGTTGTATCACCAAACTGTGTGTGCCTGCTATTTAAATCGCCCATTAAAACCGCCTTGTCTAGCGTGGAAAAATACTCGACAAGAGGTAGGGAAAGGGGTGTGTTTGGATGTTTGTAGTAGGATATTATCGTAATCTTGGTGTTATCTTGTAGGTGTATGTCAACTGCCAGGAAGTCGGTGTCATGGAGCTGGCCTAATATGTAAGGAGGAGGAGTGTGAGGTGTAGAGGGTATGGAGTGGTGTATTAAAAGACCATTACCATGACTGGCCTGGCTTTTGTTAAGGTGGTATGTGGTGTAGCCTGTGAAGTTAGGAGGAGTTTTAAGGCAGGTGTCGGCGAGAGAGGATTTGTATGTTGTGGGAGAAAAGTAGATGTTTTATTAGTGCTCTCTTTCGACCGACTCACGCACAGTTGACTGTACCTATTACACAGTTGAATGTAGCGACTTACTGAAGGGGGACGAAGGTCATTTCGACCTTATTGTTTCTTGTAGTGGGCACGAGTGCCCAAACATTTTGCCTGACAGGTCGGATGAGTACCTTGCAATGGTCTCTCTCCTATCTGGCAGGATGTTCATCAGCAACGTGGTCGTGAATTGTATCCACAACCTAACGTCTGCTGTTAGTGACGCAGGAGGAATCCTTCTCTCAGTAGTTAGAGGTTTGGCCTCTTGGTGTGAGGAAGGTGTCTCCTGCCTTTTGGGGCATCTAGGTGACCATGCTGGGTGTGTTCCCTTGCAATTTGGGCACTTAGGGTTTTTGATGCTGGGGCAGTCGGCGCTTTTGTGCTCACCGCTACCGCAATTAGGGCAAGTCGTCTGTCGCTTCCGACACTCTGAGATCTCATGGCCGCTTTGGCAGCATCTGCTGCAGTATTTGGCAGTGGGTTTGATGATATTTGGATTGTGAGGAGCCTCACATGGCCTGATCAAGCCATCTAAGCAGATGCCGTTAATCAAAGCGTCCGTGTAGTACTCCTCGGAGTCGAGGAACATACGGACCATTCTGGTAGGCTTGTCGAATCTCTTTGAAATGATTCTATGAAGGGAATTAAAGGGAAAGTCGATTTCGACAAGGCTTAGCCCTAGTTCCTCGGTGGTGATAGCGGTATGTACGTCACAGATGACGAGATAAAAAGGAGATTTGGTATCTGGTTGTGTCTTCTTATTGGAACGTTGACGTGAGTTTTTAGGCTCAATAACGATTGCTGGATCACCAGTTCGGTCCTGGAGCGCCCTTGACATATCTTTGACATTCAATGTTTTGGATGCTTCCAGATATGCCAATTGGTCTTGGGCACAAACTTAAGGTTCACCATAATACCCTTGAAAAGTTCTTGGGTGTTAACCAGCTGGTAAATCTTACGTTGTGTGTCGTATGCTCCAGATATGTTGAGAATCCTGTAAGTGAACCTTTGCGGAGGTTTCACTTGATTCTCAGCACTGGTGGATGGTTTCGTGGCACTTGGTGCCTCGGTGGCTTGGGATGGTTTTGGAATTGCTCGTGAGGTGGTAGGTACCTCGATGGTGGGAGCGACAGTTGCCCCTTTTTTGGGTTTTGCAGTAGCGGTTGCAGGAGTGGTGGCTGGAGTTGGTTGCTTGGGTTGAGTTTGAACGGTAGTTTTGGTAGCTACATTGGAGGCTTTTCGTTTAGATTTGGTGGCGGATTTCGTTGTTTTCTTGGGCCTCTTTGACCTAGAGCGAGTCCGAGGCCGAGAGACTGGAGAAGTGGTGGCAGTGGAATCGTCGAAGTTGACTCCTTGATCGTAGGTAGAGGAGGGAAGTCCTCATAGCCATCGGAGTCATTTTCGTCCTCCGTGGCAGGGTGGGTAGGATTGAGGAGCGGCCTCAGAATGTTGAGGTCGCTTACGATTTTTGTGGTGGCATCAGGAAACCTTAAAAAAGCCTCCTCGTTTATGGAGGCCAGTCTGATGAGAAAATCACCAGCTGGCTCCACATCGGTAGGGGGGGGGGGGTTCAAGAGAAGGCATGCTAGGCCTTACTGGAGTTGATGGCATCACTGAGGCGATGGAATCTCCACCTCAGGACGTCCAATAGCTCTGTGGACCCAGAGTCCGTAATTTGGAAGGATTAGTAACGAAGACCGGATATTTTTTCAGCGTTTCTTGCTGACTCACCACCGACAACGAGAGAACCTCGTCAGATAAAGGAGTCTTCTCTCCACAGGAAACACTTCAGTGCTCGCTAGGCACTAACGAACCCTCGCGTACTATCTAAGAACACCTCCGAGGGACGTCCTTGCGGACCACTACCCTTGGAGACGCTCTATTATTATTCCCAAGTTACATTACCTCTGTCTTAGCAACACCTCCTAATACTTAGTGGTTTCCTGTATTTATTATTATTGGATTTTCCTATGTTTATTATTATTGGATTTTCCTTTATTTATTAATTGGCTGGAATTTGTATGGTTATTATCTTCTTTCTATGTAAATACTAATTTGGATTTTCTCTATGTATATTAATTTGTCTTCTGTATGTGTATTAATTGACTTCTATATTTATTGGTTGGATTTTATGTGTTTATTAATTGGACTTCTCTATATTTATTATTTGCATCTGGAACTACGATTCGCCTTGGCTGCTACTGCACTCGAATAACGTGAGCCGGTATGCTATCAGTGACCCTTTCACTTCGAGTGCCTGGAGTAGAATGTGAAGATTGACTATGTTGTCACAAATTAAGACACCATCATCACCAGTAATTTGGTTGCATAAATAAAATTTGGTTTATATGTGCAGCTTGTTGGGACTCAATAAAGAGTACTCTATCAAGACCACCTTAAAAATCTCAGAATGGTTGTATATGTAGCACTGCCAATGACATTCTTGTATTTTCCATGTCCTATATAATCTCTCATTTAACTTAGAATGTCCATGTTATAATTAGTCTTTTATTGTTTGGTTTAGTATATATTTTCATATATAAATAGTAGATGTAAAATTTATGAAGTTAATATAATTAACTACATAATAGGTACCAAAGTGATCTGGACTTATTTTTCCAGTCCTTAGAACAATTTAAAAATGTGATAAAGAGACTGCTATTTGTGTGATATTAGTTTGTATTCAAGTTAATTATTAGTTTTTGTTAAACTTTACTAATTATTTTTCAATGTTGTGCTTACTTTGTAAAATTTTATATATTATATGTTGTTCCAGTGTAAAAATGGTATATCCGTTAATAAATAATAATAATTGTCTGTGTGTGACTGTATGCAGAGGGATTTGGCTTCAAAACTATGTTCATTAGCCACGGATCATATCAATAGCATATTAACTTTTAACTTAATGTATTGTATTATATGTACCTACTTACTTATTGGTACAAGTAGTCTTACTTAGCTTATAAACACACTTTCCTCTGTAAAAATCATTAATTTTAATAAAACAAAAGCTACTAAAAATATATAATTTTATTTTTATTTACAGTGCTATAAATGTAGGTAATACAATAAACTGATTTGGAAGAATATATGAATATTTTGGTTCGTTAATATTTATGTTATATTTACAATTTTTTCTTACTTGGCTTATAAACACACTTTCCTCTGTAAAATCATTAATTTTAACAAAACAAAAGCTACTAAAAATATATCATTTTATTTACAGTGCTATAAATGTAGGTAATACAATAAACTGATTTGGAAGAATATATGAATAGTACAATTACAAAAAAAATAACATATACAGTCACAAAATAAGATAACAAATCAATTCAGAAAAAGGCATAATGGTATTAAGTTATCTAATGCATGCAGGTAATGTAACACTAAACATAATACAAAAGCTGAAGTCAAAAGTATTACAAAGTTGGATCAGAATTATCACTTTTGAAGGGGAAAACTGATGAATTAAAAATTTGGAGCTTCTTTGAAGAGTTAGCTAATAGAATAGTTTTGGGAGTAAAGCTGTTATAATAGTAATTGAATTGATTGGAGAGAAGTTTGAAGCAGGTGCACAGACTGTTGATAATTATAAATAGAACTATTAAGTCTCTTTGATTTCTACAAACCTCAAGAGAAGTTCAGTATACATTCTAATGCAACATATGCACAGTATACATGCATCCATACAATGGCATGACAGAAAATTGAACAGTCTTAAGTTTCAGTTTAGGTGCAATGTAATAGGGGGACAAAACTGTGGACCAGTAAATGAAGGGGATCAAATAGCAGAGATGTAAGAAAAATCTGATGGTTCTCTTCACAAATCTAAGTAGCTTCATAGATTTCTGTATTGTTGTGGAACTGTGTGATTTATATATAAGATTAGAGTCAAGGTTCACACCTAGATCCTTGGCATTTGATTATTTTAAAGCATTTTAAATCATCAGTAAATATATAGTAAAGTTTCACTTACTTGGAAACAACATATTAGATAGTTGACAATTAGATTAAACATTACACACAATCATCATCTAAATAAGGAAAGCTATATAGTGCCTGAAAGAAAGACTCCGGCTATATACAGGCATGATATCAACAGAACTAAGAAAACACAAACAGAGAGGAATAACACCAGCTTTCAGAACAAACAATTACTTAAGCAAATATATTAAGCACCAGAGCCAACATAAAAAACATTTATGCATTGGGGTATAACAAACTTAATCAAAAACCCAACATATAAACTTACATCTGTTAAACCGGTAGAACCTTCAACAAATGTATACCAGAACACAAAAGAGCTTTCAACAACAAAAAACAGAGTCTACATGCACACTTCACCTTTTATATCATAATCATTCGTTTAGTGAACAATTTCAAATCCTTAAATTAAGAAATTTATGAACCCTTACACTGCCACCATAGTAAAAAAAAGGACCCTTCTGGCCTTATATCTTTTTAACTCTATTTACACACAAAATTAAAAACTAAGTATATATCTACACGTTTCTTTTCAAAAAAACGTTAATTTGTGTTAGTTAGACGTGAGAATCACTATATGAATCACGCAGCCTTGTTGACTGATATCGTATATTACAGTCGTCTGCATCATATGCCGATTCATACAATAACAAAACAAGAGAAACTAAATAGTGTAATAAAAATAATATTTTTTTAATATATAAAGTTCTTTGTTAATTTCTTATTAAAATAACAATATATTTAAATAATAATTTGTGATGTGTGAGCATTACAAATGCGTGTGTGTGTATTCGATATTGGATTCTCGCGGCTGTAAAATCATATTACCTGTGTATCACATTATGCTTCTCATGGCAGTGAAACTATTAAACTATACAGATATAATTCTGAATGACCAATTTGACATACAACTTTCTGTTCCTTTATTTGTTCAGTCAGAAACAATAAAGTGTACACATTTGTTTGTTAATTGAGAAAGTCAAAATGCTAAAATAGCTGTAGTGAGAAGAAATTATAATAAAAGTTATGGAGATGTATGTAGAAAACAAAAGTTTTCACAGTTTTCTTTTTAGATAACATTAACTATGAAGTAATGATCAAATTCGACAAACATTTTTAATAGTTAATATATGAAGTGAAAAGAATGTATAACAAAACATGAAGGAATGGAACCAGTCATTAAATTGTAAAGATCAATAATGGATCACCTTTTTGCTATTAGGAAACAGCTGGAAAGGAATTAGAAATCCAATCAAGAAATACCTCTAAGCAAGTTAAATAGATCCAATAATAAAGTAATATATGGCTGGAAGTGTTCTCTCTTGTCAGATGATTCTGGCATATGCTGCTACTATTAACTGTAGTATTTAGCACCTAAAATACTATAGCTACAAAATATAAAACTTTCATATATTTTAGGTGAAATTTTAATAAAATTATATCAAATATAGATGTAGTTATTAATATGAATTGAATTGTTCATAAACTTAGTGAAAAAAAATAACACTACATCTACACATGTTACGATATGTAAAATCAAACATTAAAATAAAAGATGTATCTAAAGCTATTAAGACTTTTAATCTACGGTACCGTATGTATGGCCTACTTTGCCCAGCAAATTTCAGTTTTGTTTAAATATTTCGTTTCTTAGCACATATAAATACATACAAAAATTATTTTGAGAACTAGCGAGATGTTAACAAAGAATGTACTTATCATTTTTTTATCACAATCTTTAATACAGCCGAGAAAAAAAAGTAAAGGCAAGGTGGGCAAAGTTGCCCCGGAAAAGTTCAAGATTGCCCACTATTTTAAATTCACTGTAGGGCAAAATTGGAACGTAATAGGACTACTTTCCCGCGGCATACGTTTTGATTTAACTACTTTGCCCACCATACACTTTTGAATTTTATTTTTTAATAAAACTAGAAAAAAACTCTATTTTTCAGAACTTTTTATTGAAAAAATACAAGAAAAATTATTATATTTTTATTAAAAAAACACAAGACAAATTATAACTGAAAACAACTTAAATTTTCTTTAAAAGAAAAATATCCTCTTCTACTTTGGAAAGGTTTCTTTAATATTTTTCTAATGTCTTCAAAATTGACGTCTGATATATCTGATATGTTTGGATAAACAAAACCATTTATATTTTTTCTTAAAAATTTTACGGTGTAGCACATATTGTCTTCGTTTATTATATCTACTATGATCCCGATAAAATGTTTAACGGTTTTTTTTGTAAGAAATTGGACCACCACAAAAGTACCAATTTTTAGATTAATTCCATCTACTTCGATATTTTCATCAGACTCGATATTTTCAACCATTTCATCCTGCTCTTCTTCATGTAATTCATCTGCCTTATCATCGTCACTGTTATTCATCTCCATTCCTTCTGCTAAATTTTCGTCGGCATTCGTCTCTATCTCTATTTCTTCTTCTGAATCCGCGATCCCACTTCCCTCCTGATTTTGATCAAATTCTTCAAATTGAACTGATTGACCGGGTTCAGTATTAAGCAACTTTTTCTTTCCTTTTTTAATGGTATTTCCTTTCTTTTTTTGTTGTAAAAAATTTAATAATGCGTTATCAATTTCAGAGCTTACTCTTTTCGCAAATCTCTCATTTGGCATCTTTTTTAGCACTTCATGTGGGTCAAAGGGACAAATTCCAGTTGCGCGAAATGAACTTTGAAGATTTTTTTTAAAGTTTGGTTCAATCGCGTCTATTAGTTTTGTTAGCAATTGAGGAAAGATGGTTTTTTCAACTGAGTTTAAGTTAGGCTGACTAGTTTTTAAATCAGTAAGGATGTTTTTCCAGGCTCTTTTTAAAGGCCGAAAAAATCCAACATCAAGTGGTTGTGTAAGCCCTGTAGAATTAGGTGGCAGAAATACAAATCTTATATTTGCCCTTTGACAAGCCCTTATTATCTCAATATTGAGATGTGAGGACAAGTTGTCCCAATTAAAACCTTGGTGCTGTTATCCCGTTTTGACCACGGTAAAGCAACTTTAAAAAACCAGTCTTGAAAAGTTGATGCATCAAACCATCCAGATTTTGTTCTATTATACAATGTACGAGGGGGGCCACCCGTTATCCATCTATCATATAATCTTTCAGCTCTATAAACAACATAAAGTGGTAGGCGTTCTCCTGTTGCGGTAGCTGCGAACATTAGTGACACTGCGCTTTTAGTGGCATTCATGTATCTTTCCGGGTATTTTGTCCCACGTCGAAATACACATTTTTGGGTACCAGGGTCATCTGACAGATTTGTCTCGTCATAATTCAGGATATTTTGAGGTTCGATGTTTTCAAGTGTTATTTTTAAATTATTAAAATATTCTTCTATGATTTCTTCAGTATTGGCTGCCCTGGAGCGTTTAACGTTTGGCAGTGCCTTTGAGTTAAAATGTGCTTATATCGTGACAAAAAAGCGTTGACCCAGTCACAACTAGGAAGATTGTTATTAGAGAAATAAACAACTCGAGTTCCTCTGGCATCTAAATATTGTTTGACAAGCATTCTAATCTCTAGGCTTGTTAAAGGAGCGCCATATTCTGCACTTGATATAACAACATCCACTAAATGACGTTCTTCTATTTTAGTGAGTGTAAGGGGATGGCCAATGGAGGAAACATGCGTTTGTTTAATTTTGTTGAGAATGGTTCGGCGTGGCACCTTAAAACGTTCCTCTGCCTGACGAGAACTTAAACCTGCTCTCACTGCTTCCACGGCTCGTTCAAGCACGGCATCAGAGTAGTTTACATACTGCCTTGCTCCCAATTTTTTTCTGCTTTTTCTTGGCATTTTGATTTTTTCCTTGAAAGAAAAAAAAATAATTAGATAAATACCGACATTCTGTTTTACGTAATAATTAATACTTTATGGCGGTAAACTTAAAAGCACACTTTAGTTTCCTTTTCAATGACTATAAACCATTTTATATAGAAAAATTAAAAAAAATATTAAAGACAAATGGCAGGACAACATTGCCCACTTGTATTTTGTTTTATAAAGAAAAAACATGTAATCCCTGATAAACGTTCCATCACAACATCAGTTAATTAAATACAAAATAAGACGTACAAACAAAAATTAAGTCAATATTCCTATTACTGTATACTCAGCAGTGCTTAGCTTTTAACCTAAAAAAACTACAAAAACGTGTTCAAATTTCTTACCTTACTATAATCGTTACAGCTCAGTCTCGCAGTTTAGTTCACACTGTCTTGATTTCTATATGTTTCTTAGTGCACGCGTAAACGTCTGTGGTACTTTGCTATGTTGCCAAGTATTTTTTTTTTACAAATTTTATAACCTTTACAGTGGGCAAAGTTGAACCCACTGGGCAAAGTAGGCCATGTTTACGGTACTACGTTCCACCTTAAGAAAATAACATTGCGGAGATAGGGCCATGTATTTATTATGGACGATAGAAACGCGGCGTTGCCACGACACACACAAGCACAATTTAGGGTTGTATAATTTATATTTTCGTTTCCACAGACATGAATTAAATTAATGTTTTTTAACTTAATTGACCAAAAGTGCCCATTCAAAACGAGAGATGAAAAGTAGGGAAAATGATTTTAATTAGATAAATAGTATTTATAAAAGATAATTTTATTTGATCTTATTTTAATTATAGTAACGACAGTTTATTTGTTTTTCGGTGATCCATGAATCATAGAAATCAGTAGAAAATATTGCTTAGTTAAATCATGCATTTCCCCGCCTATTAAAGTTTTAAAAGCAAATAAACGGACTTGGAATGCGTATATCTAATTACTAATTGCAACTTAAAATAATACGATTTGCGTATGTCCGCGATTTTATGTCGTTCTCTGACTAAATACATAATAATAATGAGGCTTTTATTTAGTAGTTATTCTGACGTTACAGTTAAATGTTAATTAAAAATGAAAATTCAAAAATTAAGCAAAGGGAATATCTTGGACATCCGTGCAAAAGAGAGTGTCTGAGAGTTTTGGCAACACTGATCTCCATAAGCGTAATGTTATTTTCTTAACTTGAAACAAAGAGCAATTTTTTTAAACAACTGCAATAAAACTTGTTAATAAACATATTGGGATTGATTCAATAAAATAAATAAAATAAAACAAAAAATTCTAAAAATAAATAAATGTTAAAAAAAAGTAAATAAATTCCTTCAACTGTAAGAGATGATGTATGATCTGACTTCCCTGTACATTTGGTCTCAAGTTGAATAAAGATAAGTGTTTTGTTATATCCTTTAGCAAATCTAATATAATGAGTTTGACTATCACAGTAATAGAAGACTTCTCTCAAGAGTGACTAAAATAAAAGATTTGGGAATGTTCTTTGTCATTTATCCCGGACATCAATAATTTATTGAATAAAGCATACTGTATTCTAGGTTATATCACAAGAAACTCTTGAGATCTGTTGGTTCCCAAGTAGACTTTTATGTCTTACTTTCATCAGTAGCATCCTGTCTTATGGTTCTACAGTATGGTCACCATATTATTTTAACCATATTTATACCCTTGAAAAAATTCAAAAAGTTTCTCCCGATTTGTGTTTTAGATTAAACTTAAAGAACATGTCCTTGATGGAACGAAGGTCAAGGCTAAATATCAGTTAAGGCTAAATATCACTAACTGGTCTGATAATAAGTTAACACAAATTCTATTAAACATTATCACACTATCTATGGCAAATTCTCTCATATGAACAGAATTCAGATACCAGGAACTGACTTTAGTGAATTTTATGATTTGGTGGATATAAAATCTGTAAGCACTATTTGCCTGATAATGTGATCAAACATGTGACACATTTAACTTGGAGTATTCATTTCATTTTCATAACATTTTCATGAAAATTGTATTGATTCAATTTAATTATTACTTCAACAATATTTACATTATTTAAACACTTAGTTTTAGTACTTTTGTTAAAGTTAAGTAAAAATTAGGACATCCAGTAAATAAGTAAATATAGATCAAACAGGCAACAGTGTTAATGTTTTCAAATAAAATTTCTTTAAAAAATAAATGATAGTGTGTAAAGTACACACTATCATTTGATGATAGTGTGTATTTTATATCATTTAATGATAGTGTGTACTTTACACACTATCATTTATTTGAAAACATCCACCTGTTGACTGTTTGACCTATATTTTAGAAGTGTGTATAAGTCATACAGTCATCTCAAAATAAATGATTTTTTGTTTTTATAACTTATCCCTAATGCTTTCCAAAATTGCAATTTTCTTTTTAGTCAGTTCATTCTGCTCCCTTAAAGCCCTGCTAATGTCTTTTAATGTTTCTATTTTAGTGGCTTCCATCTCTAAGGCCTTTTCCCTGCACCTGTAGAGATGGTTGACCCTACTTCTCTTCAACATTTTACTTGTTTCAGAAGAGCCTGCCTCCGCTTCTGGACTGCAACTTCTCTTAAGTGGTACAGAACAAGAAGGTGAATCTTCTTTACCCAAAGTAAACGAAGAAATGGTTTTGGGCAGATTAATAGTTTTATCTCCTGAGTATATCTCATCAAATTCGTTGAAATATTCCCAGGAGATTCTACTCTGCCCAGTGGATTTCACATTATCCTTAATGTTGGTATAAGTTTTTTTTAAATTCCTCCACTTCCGATCGATCATATCTTCGCTTACTTCGTGGCCATATTGATAAAATGAATGCTTGATTTGACCCCACACAAAGTTTTCTTTTTCATTTTGGGGTCCCTAAAATTCTCCTTCCTTGCCATGTACTCACTTATTAGGAGTTGCGTTGCCTCTTTATTCCACATAAATTCCTTACCTAAAATAAATAGCCACTACTAGAATACCACCATCACCAATAGATAGCACCCTTATTAAATTTTATTAAGGCACAATTTTCCAACATATCAATTTTCATTGCTAGCTTCCTATTGCTATATCAAAGAGATATACTAACAATGGTCAGCATATTGTTATCAAAGAGACCAATAATATTCGGCATTGGCAGCAACAAAGAGACGAATGGAAATTGGCTTTAGAAAAATTAAGTATACCAATATGTAATGGATTTTTAATAAATGCATCAGAAATAAATGACCACAGCTGATAGGCAAATAAAGGCAGTATTATAATATATATATATATATATATATATATATATATATATATATATATATATATATATATATATATATATATATATACAGGTTGAGTGGGGAGGAACGCACCAAACTTTAAGACTGTATAATATACGTAAAAATAAGTAAAAATAACTCATATGTTGTTATTCGATTTTCATTTGTTTTCGAGTTATAGCGATAATAACACAAAGTTGTAACTTAACAATAATTTAATGTTAAATGTTCTTATAATAAATTTTCAAAAATATCACCATTGACCTGTAAGCATTTTTTGCTTCGTCTATGAACATTCAACGTTGCTCTTCTGATTGCGTCATGGTTTGCTCTAATTGTGGCTGCAACATTTTTAATGCGTCGAATTAGTGCATCGCGAGTGTCGACTTTTACCTTGTAAACTTCATTTTTAAACCAGCCCCATAAAAAATAGTCTAATGGTGTTAGGTCTGGAGACCTCGGAGGCCAACTAATAGGACCATTGCGACCAATCCAACGCCTTGGAAATTTTGTATTTAAATGTTGCCTGACCTGACGAGCAAAATGTGCAGGAGCTCCATCGTGCTGATAATACATTTGCATTCTGATATTTAGTGGAATATTCTGTAGGAGTCCTGGCAATTTATTCTGTAAAAAATTCAAGTACTCCTCTCCTGTAAAACGGTTCTCAAATATGAAAGGGCCAATTAAATAACCGTCGATCACACCACACCACACGTTTACCGAAAATTTGTGCTGAAAACTAGCTTCAATTGTTGCATGTGGATTTTCATCTGACCATATATGTGAGTTTCGGCTATTATTAATACCGTCTCTGGTGAATGTTGCTTCATCGGTAAAAAGTATGCGGGATATAATACGACGATTATTATTTATTCATCGACAAAATTGCATACGGCTGGCATAATCTTCTGGTTGTAGGTGCTGTACACGTTGTAGGTGGTATGGATATAAACCTTGCTCGTGAAGTGTGTTAATTACTCTCGTTTGAGGAATGGCGAAATGAGTACCGATTCTTCGTGAGCTGATCCCTGGATCATCTTCTACTGAATCCAGAATATTTTGTATTTCTTGTAAAATTTGACGAGGAGCACGTTCCGATATTATTTTATAACTAGGAAGCGTTCCGGTCTCGCATAGTTTGTTGAAAACTCTAATAAATACATTTTTATCTGGAGTTCTCCGATTTGCAACATTTTGCAACATTTTTTTTTATACAAACTGTCAAATAGACATTAAATCACGTTGACACTACACTATTATGACAGTTAACTAATTATTAAACGAATCACAGATACCTGTTACAGCAATGTGATAAGTAGCAGTAAAATTACAACTTTGTGTTATTATCGCTATAACTCGAAACAAATGAAAATCGAATAACAACATATGAGTTATTTTTACTTATTTTTACGTATATTATACAGTCTTAAAGTTTGGTGCGTTCCTCCCCACTCACCCTGTACATATATATTAATAAATTGGAAGATAAGCGTTATTAAGTGTGAATGTGGCTTCTACAAGCAAAAGTGAACAAGTTGCAAGATATTATTTCAATGACAAATTCTCAAGAGAAAAAACCAACTTAATACAACAGTGTAAGTGGAAAGGAAAATTCGGATATAAAATAAAGAACCAATAAAAATAAATGTCAAATACTATTATAACAGTATAATAGCAAGTCAAAGAAGAGAGATGATGATGAGACATTCCATTTCATCAAATAAAACCAGTGTTCTGAAAATTAATCGAGCCATAATAAAACATTTGCATGTCAGTAGAATGTGAAGGAATTTGTGTTGAAAAAATGTCTTGTGAAAAACTTCACATATTTACGATCCCTGGTCACCTCAGATAACATTATCACAAAAGAGATTATGAAACAAATATTCATTAAAAGCTATGATACATGGTGATGATATGAGTTTAAACTATTTAGGGATATTCACTTGCAACAAATTCAGTCTTGAAACACCCTACACCAAAGAAAGCAAATATTTATTATAAAGCCCAACCTGTTATCTGCAGTAAAGCAAACCCATCAATGGTACACTTTAGAAGTATAAACAATAAGCATGCTGAATGGAATTAAAAGGTTCTTACTTGTTTCAGCATTTTCTATTGGTACAGATCCTCCCGCTACCAAATCAGCATCTAAAAATAAGAATTCAATTTTTAGTTAAACAAAGGTATCAGATATTCTTTAGGAGGAAAACAATATATAAGCTGAATTGAAGTAAAAGGTTCTTACTTGTTTCGGAAGTTTCCAATGCCCCAGTTTCTACACATCCTCCCGCTACAAATGTTTGCAAGTACTCCGCATCTAAAAATTAGAAATCAATATTTATGTAAATAAAAATTACTCCATAAAACCCATCTCCACTACTTACCACATTTCAGCCTTTCATGAACATCAGCAGTTACACTTATTAGATATTGATTGTTTTCAAAAACATATAATTGCTCATAAGCAGCCAAACTTGCAAGTTGTAGTAGTGGTTTGGTATATACTGGCGTCTGCTTCAGCGTGCTTACAGGAAATGGGAAATATGTGGGAAATACAACTTATACAACAATACAAATGCCACCAATTTCCAAAAAACGTAAAAACAGACAAACACCTAACCACAGATCGTGCACCTAACCCTCAATTTTAGTACAGAAATGTCATGAATGACATTTCTCTCAACATGTTGGATGGATGTAGCGATACATTTTTAAGCTACCAAATTTGACAGACCGCTCCGGAAGTAGCACCGCGGTAGCAGTTGCATTTTGCAGACTTTTACTCAACAGTTGTGAAGCAGCTCCGTCTGCTGAACGCGCCCAATATCATCTTCGTTCGAGTATAGTTAGTGTGTTCCGAACAAATCAGGGTGCTAATACCAAACACAGCAATCTCCGTATCACTAGAACTTGAAGTCATTACTGGATTCGAAGAAGTAAAACAAACAATAATTATTCAATTCTTTAATAAAAAGAATTTTGACAGCCAACGGCCATTACAATACCATAGAACAGTACAAAAACAAGTGAAGTCCGCTGACTTATTAAAGTCACAATCTGACATGACATATGTCACTTTCAAATCAAGGCGGGAATTGTGGTATTTTAACACCTCCCCTCAATTCCGCCAAAATAACTTAAAACTAATTATTAAACAACCGTATCAGATAAGTATCAATACTACAGATCACTATCATTAGCAATACTAGTTTAATTTTATTCTCAAAAACACAATCTCTAATAAAGTGATGACGAACATCTATGTGTTTAGATCGTTTTGTTTCTAGAGTACAAGCAATCTTTATGCATGACTGATTGTCTTCAAATATCACTATTGGATCAACAATTTTACAAATCATATCCTCTAGTAACTGTTTAAGAAAGAGACACTCAGTTATACAGTTTGACAAAGCAACATATTCTGCCTCAGTACTAGAAATTGCTACAACTGACTGCTTCTTTGATTTCCAGAAAATAATATTACTATTAAAATTCAAAACAAATCCACTTACACTTTTCGGATCATTAATATTGTAAGCGAAATCAGAGTCTACAAAAGCATTAATATTTATGACAGTATTATTAGATTTTACATATCTTAGAACAAAATTCTCAGTTTTCTTTAAATACCTCAAAACATTTTTTAAGTGATTCCAATGGTTGATACCAAAACAGTTTTGAAATTGACTAAAATACATTACTGTAAAACATAAATCTGGTCTTGTTCCAAGCATAATGTACATAAGTGATCCAATGAGTTGTTTATAAGGCACAATAGGGAGATCATTCTCATTTTTAATTAAATTTAATTTTGGTTGAATAGGCAGATCTAACGGTTTACAATAATTCATATTAAATTGGTTTAAAACTTTTCCAATTAATTTTTTCTGTGAAATTAATAAAAAATCACCTTTCTTTTCAATTTCAATACCCAGAAACACATTTTTATTTGAATTATTAGTTAAATCTTTCATTTCAAATTCTGATGATAATTGCTCTTTTATGTTATTTACATCAATGACATTATTAGATATTATTATCAAATCATCTACCCAAATTAGCAAGTATTACATTTTATATATAAACAGGGATCTACAGTAGATCTTCTGAAATTATTATCAAGTAGAAATAAATGTAACCGATTCGTTATTGTAAAGGATTTCGATATTTCTAACGGACGATATCGTAAAGGCTTCGACAAATTTATAAAAATGTAGCTATGATCGAAACACTCGCATTGTATAACAATATGTCAGACAAAGAGGTAGTTGCACGCAAACGTGAAGTTGCCGAATTAGCTCGGGTCATTTGCAAAAAGTATTTGGCGCTAAAGTTAGGTAGAACAGAACAAGATGAGTCACTAAATAAACTATTTAAGCCGATAGCTAAACCTCTAAAAGATATTGCGCAATCTTCAAAAACGTTTCATCAAGATATTATTAATAAGCTTAGACACGTCAAAAAAGAAGAGATCAAAACGGAAGAGGAGGTAAAAACAGAAGATAACGATGACGATGTATTTCCTGCTACAGTATCAACCAGTCAAGTTAAAGAACATGAAATGTTTGATCCTAATAATGTTTCGAAAGAGGTTATTAAGGAATATATCGCGCAATATCATCCAATAAGTATATAAAAGAGTTTTGGATGAAAGATAATAAAATTGATAAAAACTATGGACCTATTTACAATGACGAAATTGGTTGGATGTTAGGTAAACGGCTAATAAACTTTAACAAAACCAAAGGTAGTATACAAGTCATCAGTGATGGTAGTGGGGAAGGAGGATGGGTGCCGGGAACGCAGGTCTATACCAACTAATTTTCTATGATAACCCTGAAGATTATAGCGATACAGATTTAAAGCACTATAAAAGTTTATTAAATAGTACAGAAGTTCATCTGGATTCCAAAGGTCGTCTTAAAGGTGCAACTGGGAAAAAATATCATCATATTATCCAACCGCTATTTAAACCTACCGATGAAACAACAAAGAAATCGCCACCGAAAACTCGATCTTCTACTGCATTAAAGAGACAACCTTTCGAAGGTCTTGTTCGTTTAGCAAAAACGACTCGTTCATCATCGTCAACAACGTCTCCTCGAACATCGTTATCTTCACCATCTAGCTACAAGGGGTCAGGACTCGTCGATGATTCTCATTTGATCTACAATGATAATCCTATTGAATATGTGTATTGGGATGATCCAAACGAACTATGCGACAGACTCAAACTGTTGATTGCTTCCCAAGAAGCAGGAAACACATCCCACAATAACGAAATTGTTGCCATTATCAACGAATTACGTGAAGCAGATATTATATATTAATGTTCGGTTAGATTATTGGAACATCATTTCCAATATGAGTGTTGACAAGTTTGGTCGTCATCATTATCGTTCTAATGAACAAGTGAACATATAAAAATAACATTTTTTATCGAAATAGTGTGTATACAACATGAAAATAGAGAAATGATATGTCTACTTTACGAATAAAACTAAAATTGAGAAATAAAACAAATAAAACGAAGATCGAGAAAAATAATTAAAATTTCTATCTAAGATTACTAAAAATAACATTTTTGTTGAAAAATTGTGTATACTGTATAAAAATAAAAATAATATGTATACTGTGCGAATGACCGGTATTTCAATTTTTTATTGGTTTGCATACAAAACTGTATATATTTAGAAATTCGAACTAAAACTATTGGCATCAGATAATAGCAAAAACGAAAAATCAAAATACACGTCAAAAAACAACATAATATGTATATTGTTATGAATATAAACGAACATAGAACAAGATATTAGAAAATAAAGAATAGGTATGGCGAATAAACTTGAAATTTCTATCGAAGAACACTAAAATAACATTTTTTTATCGAAATATAGTGTATACTGCATGGAAATAGAGAAATGTATACTGTACGAATAAAACCAATAAGGCGAATATCGAGAAAAATATGTGTACTCTTACAAAGAATTCAAAAATATGTGAATATACAAGTTAAAAAACAAAATCATACAAAGAGAAAACATACCTCGATATATTAGTCACAACACAACTTTTAGACACAAACAACTTTTTCTTATTGCTAAACAAAGCACAATAAATGAAAAACCGCCGTGCATCCTATTTTATATTGTGGCTTAATTGACGTCACATGCATCTAATATTAAACATTTTCCAGTTTATTCTTGAAAGTCGTGTTGGTTCATGACTAATTATTCAATAGCAAATACTAGTAACGCAACACATGCAGCATCCGGAAATGCCAATTATATATAAAATGCATGTGTGTGTCTAATTCTCGACACTAATATTATAGATAAAAATGGGACTCCCTTGGAAAATGCCATTATGCAGTAAACTATTTTAAATGTCCAGAAAATACAATTACATGTAAAATGCATATATTATATTCTCAGTACCAATATTATAGATAAAAACGGGACTCCTTGTGAAATAACATTTTCCAATGAAGTATTTATACATATATAATTAAACTGTATACCAAATGATATGTTTTTTATTTACTAATATATTACAATTCTATAAATTATGTATTTGAATTAAATATTTTTTACTTCACCAATAAACTTAGTCGCTTTTTCAAATATATTCTATATACGCGAGAGCGAAATAGCTAAATTGATATAGCGTCTGCCACTGGAACAGACAATTGTTGGATCGAGTCCCCATATTAGTAGCATTTTTTATTTATTTAATAATTGTAATTTGGATTTAAAAAAATGGGCGTTGATACAAGATTTGGCAGCTAAATAATTTATAAATTATTGTTGAAAAATGGTAGATGACAAGTGACTACTACTGACGTCTAGCGGATAAAAGTTGCAACTATTCGACAAGATTTGGCAGCTAAATAATTTGTAAATTATTGTTGAAAAATGGTGGATGCCAAGTGACTACTAGTGACATCTAGCGGATAAAAGTTGAACTATAAGTCAGTAGACTCCTTCCACGGCGCGTCGGGGCATGTGACGTCATCTGTCTCTCTCCAACACATTGATAGAACGCTCTCTCTCTAACACATTGATTTCCCTATGCCGGGGGGAACCGGCATAGACACTCTACTCGCATGATTATGTCATAAAATAGGTCTATTTTCAATTCCAGATATGCTCCTAGATATTTGCCAGAAAAAATTTGCATACACAATAATGAGCGATTTAAATGTGCATCCGTAAGAATGGCTGCAATGATGACATTTCATAAATCTTAAGTCGGAAAGTAGTTAATACTAATCCAATATAATTTTTATGCTCACAAACAGTACTCCCTGAAACTGTTGCATTATTTTAGAAAGAAATAAAAATCAAAACTGTGTTTTAAAGTTTCACTATACTTTTTAATTAAAAACTTAACGGTTCCACTTCGCCTCGCCAAGCATCATCAGAACTTTTCGATTTTGACAAGTTTGTCAATGTTGTCAAGGTTATTGTATGTACAAAACGTTTAAATTAAAAATTATATATCCCTTTCAGGCCTGACTTCTTTTTTATAAAAATATTGGTTTTTAATCTTAGTGCCGTTAAATGGACCTTATATTAAGGCCACAAAAAATATTGAAAAAAATACTTCCCCTCCACGGGGCAGATATTCACCCTGCACGAAAGTGACGTTCAGGCTTAAAATGTGTTTGTGCACTATCGTGACTTCTAGGTATTTAATAGGTTAGTGGTTTCGATTAAATAATAAAAATGCATAAATAGATGCAAGCTATATTAATTTAAAGAGTTTGAAAGTAAAGGTAAATAATTTTACAAACATTTCTCCTAAAAACAAATGTTGCCTTACATTTATTTCTTATGATACATCGCAAAACAGTTTTGTTTTCGTGATAAGCAAAGGTATACATTACATTTTTCACAGCGTATTTTTGACCGACTGTGACAATTTTCCATTCTACATGCACGAGGATTATCGATTTTATCGAAAGTGGGAAAATGATTATATCCATCGTACCTTTTAACCTCCGAGGGTTTAGCTGATCGTCTGTATTTAGGAGAGGAATTGGGGTTCTCGTTTTCATTACTTTCTGTTTCTTCGTGATTTCTTTTTCGGTTAGGTGGTTCGTTAACAAGCCCTTCAGCTACTTGTATCCTGAACTCCAAAAGATCCATGATTTTGTTTTTAGGAACTGCAGAAGATTCAGATTCTATTTTATACAATCTCCAAGAATTTGCTACTGCTAAATCGAAAAAATGGAGCATCACTTTAAGAGTCCATTTGGTAGTTTTAATAAAAGTCCGGTAATACTCTAATGATTGATCTAGTATGTCTACCCCACCCATATGTTTGTTGTAGTTAGCAATCACTTTAGGCGCAGTAACATCAATATATTTTGCTCCCTGTTTATCCCAGCGTTTCACGTTAATATTTTCATCTGAAGATGTACAATTGGATGAAATAAGAACAGACTTATGTCCTTCCACTTCACAACAACTATATTGTCGCATACAAACTGTTGACATTCACCACGTTTCATGTCTCGATCTGCTTTAAAATCCATACTATTCCGCTCTGGCAATCGGTTCATCATTATCGTACATATACCATGCAATCCCATTACATCTAAACGTTCCAATAGTGGTACGGAAGCAAAATAGCGGTCAAAGTAAATGCAGCTTCCTGGAGGAATAGATTTTGAAAGATGGAGGACCACTGAAGCTCCGACACCTAAAGACTTGTCCTCTAATGGAGTTCTTATACCTTAGTATATCTCGAAATCAATCATTAGTCCATCATGAGTAGTGGCTACAAATGCTTTCAAACCTTGAGGCCTAGGTTTAGTTTTGATAACTTGTCGCAATCCCCGAGGGCACGTACCGCTAAATGAGATCATCTGTTCGTCGATAGAGTAGTATCCTTGCATTCTTTCTAATCTGTAGCACGTTCTCTTAACTTGATCCAATACTGGTTGTACTTTCCAAAGTGAATTCGTATTTCCTGGCAAAGCTGAGTCACTATCTACGACATGAAATGCCGTACGTAAAATTTTGAATCTTTCTCTTGAAATTACGTTTGCAACTAAAGGCAAACGCATTTCGTCACGCCAGTACATGTATAATCGTGGATAAGGGATACAACCCATAATGATATGTACCCCAATGAGTTTTTTTAATTCTGTTGCCTTAGTGTTCAGCACACGACCAGTTTTTCGGAGGTGGTAACTATTAGTACACATAGCAGCATTCTCAAAAAAATCATCATCAAAATAATCTTTGAAATATTCCAGTGGATTTCTAATGTTGATGTCTGATGACCGTCTTACTGAATAACTGTGATCTTTTTGAATAAATGGCACTTGCCTCCAGAGCCTTCTTCGACTGATCACGCCGCTGTTCTGTTTTAATTTAGTAGGTTTTTGACTACTATTGTCTCCTAATACAATAGTATTTGGATTACCAGAAGAACAAGAAGGTTCTTCGGTGAGAATAATATTTTTCAATGGTTTATTACTTTCTATTACTTCTTCAATGTCACCTATACTTTCTACTTCTGAATTATCTCCATCACCAGTAAGCTGCAGAACTAATTCATCTGTTAACTCGACTTCTGCAACAATAAAAAATTAAATTAAATAAAAAAAAATTAAAAACCTCATTTTAAATACATGTAACAAATAACTTTTAAAAAGTGAATACGAGACGGACACGCACTATCGTGCTTATTTACTTTTGATCAAGAAAATTTGCTCGTGAAAATATATATTTGTATGTAATTACTATTTCCATACATTATCTATTCCTTTACAAACATTATCAACTCAATTATTAAATCTTTCTACAATGAAAATGAGTGAAAAATGGTACTTGGATGGACCACTGCCATCATCAAAGTACACCGACATTTTTGCTCGCCGATAAACAACATTTAACTGTCTATTAACGTGAAGATGCTTTAGTATACACTTAGTATGATTCATGTACTATCATTTGGAGCTGCTATGACCCTGAAACGATCAGTTTCTAATGCGCGGGAATTTTTGAAATGAAACGTCACGATCGTGTAGGGGCGGCCTGAAAGGGATATAGTTAAAAATATTTTAGTACAATTAATTGAAGGGGTGAGTGGATGAAGGGAGTAAGTAACAAAAGTAAGTTTTTGAGAAATTTAACTCCAAAGTTTTATTGCTGGAACTTTTTTATTAATAGATTTTTTAAACCGTTTTTTTTTTATTCTCACAGGTAGGATATGTATAAATTTTATTGTAAAAACAAAAATCTCCCCGATTTTTAAAAACTTATTTGAAAAATATATATTTGTACTTACCTCTTTTATCCAAAAACTTTTTTGTGTTAGAAATTATGTCTATGCCAAAATGAAGGGGGTATGTGGACTTACCTCCTTCATCTAGGATAAATATTTGCTTTTTCTTTTGAATAAGCGCTATAATCAGAAAAAAAATAACATGGATGTCAAGTAAACACTTATATTTTTGATTTTACAAAGGGGTGACAAACACTGAATTTCTAAGCATCTTTTGAATCAGTCTAAGGATATTGTATCACCTTCTTAAAATTGTCGTTGCTCTATGATGGCTTCATAATACCACTTATCTTTTTCTGGAATGAAGCAAAGCTGTTCTTTTAGATTGTCTAACTTTTCGTTGCTTAAGGATCCAGTATATTGGATATGTCTTGGAATGTTGAATTCTTCAGGTAGAAGGGATGGGAAATTTTTCTGCTTGAGGATACATACCATTTTGAAAGGTGTGTAATAATCGTAGGACTCCTTGAAAAGGTATGATCCAAAGACATCTACGCGAATCCACTTGATTCCAGTTTTGAAATTAACCTTTTCATTAAGAAGATCTTTTTTTCTATTCATTAGTTTCATATTTTTCATAATATTTTCGGTGTGTCTAAAGTGATGTTGCATGTCTATCACCATATTTTTCTTGGTTGAAAAAATAATCACATCACGATATTCATCAGGAATATAAATGTTTTGATGTTTCTTTAGCTGTTTCTCAATACGTCCAAATGCTCTATCCGAGTCTAAGTATGAGTGTCCTACCTCTGGAAACTTGTGCTCAATCGTTTTAAAAATGCCTTTGCCCACAAGATACTGAAACAAACATACCATCAAAAAATTTTTATTTTGCCCAGCACACGAGTCCGTCCACAAAATAAGATGATCTTTTCCTTTGAAGGCTGGATCCACTTCGATTGTTCGTAGAAAACAACTAAAAATTTCCGAGCTACCTCTGGAAGCTTGATTTTCCGTCCATGTGCAGAAAACAGTTTTTTCCACATTTTTGGTTATTATGTGGATTCCCAAGTTATAAAACCACATTTGTCTAAGATAAAAGGCTTTAGAGGTACTAAGCCTAGGTAGGGGCATAGTTTGCTGTAGATCCAATGTTACATACACAGTGTTATCTGATTTGCTAGCAAATTCTCTATCTGTTTTTTGAGATTCAAACGCTGATTTGTAATTTTCAGCGTGCTCTTCATTACTTTTGCCAGAATCGCATGTGCTACATGTATCGCTTTTGGGATAACCAAAAGACAGATTAAATTCATTATTAAAAATGAATCGGTATGTAGCCTCTTTTATTTGAAATTTTTCATTTCTTCCGTCAGTTCGGCATTTGTCTAGGTAAAGTTTATGCATTCTAGGGATCGAAAGTTGCGGTGAAAGATATTTTTTGTGAATATTACAATGCCTGGAGTAGTGCGACTCTTCTGCTGGGAAACTGGAAATATGCTCAATGACGTAAGAAGCAACTTCAGCAGGGGTCTTGTTAGGTCTAACTGCGTGTTTTCCCCTTCTGTCCGGTTCAGGAGCATTTTTCCCTGATTTTATTGAAGTTTGGATCAGGTCAACCTTTTTCAAGCTGATTGCAAACAAGGAAATGAAAGCCCGTTTGCATACGGTAGTTTGCCGGCCACTACAAGTTACATTGTATTGGTAGGTGGCAGTTTTATGCTTTAATGCTCCAGTTTTCTTTCTCATTGGTTCCTTTTTTTTAATGCTCTTAAAAAGAAGGCAGTTTTTTGCATTTACATCTAGTTTGTAGTAGGAAGAAAATATAGATTCCCTTTCTTCTACAGTTATTGACTGAGAACACTTGTAGCGGCAATTTTCATTGCACAAAATCCCAGAGTTAACGGTTTTAGCGGGTTTTACTTGGCCTATTTTAGAAATGTAGGCCAGACCACTTTCTCTGCACTTGGCACGTTTTCGTGCTTTCCATTGTTCAATATTTTTCTGTCTTTTTCTAGTTACTTTTACTTTTAGTGGAAATATTTTCTTCTTGCTTTTAGTGGGCAAGTTAAGAGCCTCTTCATTTCCATTTTCAGGAAGGGCAACGATCTCATCATATGGAATATTTCCGTTTACTTGTAGTTCAAAATGTATATTGCCATCATTCATAATCTCATTTTCAGTTTCTTCACTCACCACTTCCTTATTGCCTTCCTCATTTCCATCCTCATCTGATTCGATATCATCTTTCTCATTTTCATTAGGAACGTATTCATCTCTTGAGTCATCACTAAATAATGATGAAAGGCTTTCATCATCTGAATCAAGTTTTTCTCCGTAATCTAAAACAGAACATTAGCATAAGCCTAAATTTGCCTGGTTTAATTTCAGCTGTTAAGAAAAACAAAACATTAGTTATTAATCTGGTCTGCTGATTTAAGTCCCTATTGACAGTCAATGATTAACAGAAAATAATTACTGTTAAATAAGCTAAGTACCACATTTGAAGGCAACAATCACGTGGGTCGGATAGTGTAATTGGTTAAGACACTCACCCAGAGTGAGACATCAGAGTTCTAATACCACCTTACCATTTCATTAGATTTTTTTAACTAGCCCATTGTTCAAATAATATGTATTTCTAATGTACTTACGTAGTTTTTTGTAAACTCCATGTTTGTTTTTGTTGGATGGTCGTGTACGTTCTGTACCTTGGATTTTCAGTTCTAGTTCATCAGAATGATTCTGATAATTTGAGCTACAAGGTTGAATGTAGATACTAGAGCCATCCAGTAGGTTTTTATGTTCTTTGGCTATATTTGAATCTGAAAAAAATGATATCACTAATGTTGCCGTTTTATTATGATGTTGATATTTAATTTAGCGCTTAATGAAAATATGATTTTATCAATACTAATGGATTTTTATTGATTTACAAAATTCGGTGTCATTAAAAGCATTCTAGTAGGCTTACAGCCCAAATAAACTTTTTGTAAACAACAGCATAAGACGTGCCGATGCTTTGCAAGTTACATAGGCCTAGACTTAGATTGTAGGCTAGACGTAATGTAAAAACTTGGCTTATCTTTAAATAAATGAAAATCAATCAATTAAAATTAATATTTTGCAAAATACTTGAAACTACTAAAGAATAATATTTACCTGATATCTTGGTTTCATTATCACCAACTTCTTCTGTAATAGTGGATTCTTGTTGTAATTGTTGTAAAGCCAAGTCTGTCAAAAATTTTCCCCTAGTACTAGTCATAATAAATCACTTTATAACTAATTAAATAAACTAAAACAGCTAAGAACACTAACACAAGCAGTAGCGGGTGTTGCACTTGCACATAACCTAAAAACTTTAATTTGTTGTCATCCGATGTCAGCTGACGAATACATGAAGGAGGTATGTCACAATTTTTATTCTCTGTGGTATGGATGAAGGAGGTAAGTACTTTATCTTGTTACTTACCTCCTTCATTCACTAGATATTTAAAGTAGTATGGTCAATTACCTCCTTCATACGCTGGCTATCTCAATTATTTTAAATCATAGAAGGCTGGGGATAAGTGGAAAATTTAAGTTAGCACTTACCACCTTCATCCATGCGAATAACTCATTTTCTTAAAAAATGTCACTTACTCCCTTCATCCACTCACCCCTTCAATTATCCAATAAACTGTCATAACGTATATATAATTAACATTGTAAATAGTTAATAAGTTAAAAAGAATGTTTAATTAATTTAATAGTTTAATAAAGAATGAAGTCGAGATTGCAAATTATCTAGTTGTTTATCTGTAAGTATATAATGAGAATTTATTTCTACAGCAACGGAAACTCGATAAATTATATATAAATTTAACCTTTTTCGGATCGATTTCATAAAAATTTTCAAAGCTTGTATGCCACACTAACTGAAGTGGTAAAAATTCTTTCCACGCCCACTTATACACACAGACGAATATTTTTTAAACATGTGTTTTTTGGAATCTCAACACATGAGAAAAATTAACAGTTCAAAATCGAAATTTTTGCAGTTTCAAAGACTTTTACTTGAACCACTAAGTACAACCCTGGAAAAAACAATGTTTACCTTTGCTTTTTAGCTATGTTTGCCTTCCAAGTTTCTGGTTGTCTCGAACGTTTTCGAATCTTAAAAATATTACTAAAACTCGAGCATCAGTTTAACCGGCGCACACAATCGCCATAGTAGCACGTGCAGCGTTCTGGCATGTTATTGGTTGAAATGGACTTTGCTGTCTATGTTATGATTTTAATGGATATTGTTGCCTTTGATGGGTAGCCAAAAGTTTACAATGCAATTTATCAAGGGTAAAGCTACGTTTGAAATGAATTTATTGTACAGGTCGAAGGCAACGGTTGGTCTAAATACGTTAATGTCAAAAAGTCATATTCAAAAAATATTGGAGTTTGCTGTGTTTGATATTACTCCCCTGAAATGTTCTTAAGAGCGTAGGTGCAAAATTTCGGGCCAATGCTTTTTAAATGCAGTCATTTTTTTCGAATCCTGAGAAAAGTAATAAAAATTTTTTTGGAAAAATTTAAACGCATAATGAAAGATTACATTCTTACCGAGGGCCGAAAGTGTCTTAGAATAAACAAAAAGTTTTTTTGAATGAGATATTTGAAATTAAAAATCAGACTAAATTTTCTCTTTTTTTCACCCCTGTAACTTATGTAAATTATAAAAATAAACATTATAGAAGTTTTCAGGGACTTTCGCCGCTCGGTAATAATGTATTCTTTCATTCTGCGTTTAAATTTCTTAAAAATATTTATTAGCTTTCTCAGGATTCGAAAAAAATTAATGCATTTAAAAAGCATTGGCCCGAAATTTTGCGTCTACGCTCTTAATAAAAACGCTTTATAATGCATTTATACAAATTAAATAAAACATATTATTGTGTATTTCTTTAAGTTAACATTGATAGAAATCTTTAAATATTATTTCTACGTGTATATAATAAAATATGTCTAGTGGCTGTAATGCCAGTGTACTCGGCAAAGTGATTCTAACAAATGGACCGCATTGTGTAATAGCGGATTAAGCGCCAAAATGTAGTTTTGAGATAAATGGGTTTCAAGATTTTAATTTTGTTTTTGGTGCTATTTCTTAAATATAGTAATGACATATTTCATATTTTATAGATTAATGCAAATATAAATAGACTTTCACATGTTTTTTAATTTTTTTAAAAATAGTTTATATTTTAAAAGTTATTCGATCAAACGTCGTTTAATTCGTTAATGATTTTTTAAGATATGCATGAGTTAAGATCCGAATATCGGATTAAAAGACATATTTGGCGCTTAATCTGATATTTCAAAATAAGAAATGCGTGTTATAATAATGTTTTATTAATTTTTTTACGTTAATACATATAAAAAGTTACATCGTTTACATAGAAAATACACCAAAAACACTTCACTAAGATAAGTCTTCAATATCGAAATCCAATGATCCATTAAAGCCGTCAATTTCATCTTGAATGTCTTCATTCCCTACGATATTTTCATAGAATTGTTTAGCATCCAATGGGATAAGTTCCAATAATGACATAATGTCATTAAGTGTTGGGACAGAGACAGGTTTTCCATTAGGCCACAAAATTTGAAGTTTGGAGGAATACGAAAATTCTGTAGTTCTTGTTGCATGTCTTTTGTCTCGTTTACTTATGTCTACTTCTTGAAAATTTCCGCCGTGATTTTTGCTAAAATATATTTTAAAAGGATTTTCTTTGGAGAGCAGTATTTCTTTAGTTTGAAGCCAGTTAATCGAGTTCTCATTTATATCTTTCTTTCTATTTACGATATTTTTTAAAATATTCCCAACTCCTTTAAACTCTTCTTTTTGTACCATTTGAACCGTTAATTTGTTTCGTTTTCGGCAACTTTTCATAACGTTTATATAATCGCCTGGAGTGTACAACCAATTTTGGAACTTTAGTGCTGATTCTATGTCCCCAAATTCAGAGTCATTGGGCATAAAACTGTGTCCTAATACTAGAAAGCGCATCGTTATTTTTTTTTAAAGAAGGTATAAGCTCAAGCACAGATTTTAAGAGCATCACAATTTTAATATTGCGGTTTTGTCCTCCGCAACCGTCAGACCATAATATCAATTCAGTTATTTGAGGTGTTAAGTTCTCTTGCAAATATTTTAGTAAAACTGAACCTACTTTCTGTGCTCCTTTTCCTGCTGTGCCTTCGACCCAAACATAGCAATATGCTCGCCCAGTTTTTCCTGAATATATACCGCAGTTATAAAGCCACAACTGCCTTTTGTAAAATATAATGTTCGTTGGAATGCGTGGTACTGGTAGGGTTTTTTCCAAATCAAATGTCAGTACCTCCACATTTTCTTCATTTTTAGCTTTTTGGAGATCTGAATTCATGAGATTTCTAGCCGCTTTTGCTTCATCTTGATGAGTATCTCTCAGTCTCTCAAACTGTTTTTTCTCTTGCTCAGAATTTTGAATTTTAACTGCAAAATTATCGCATTTATTGCATGTGTCCTTTTTCAGTCGTTTTATTTGCAAATTAAAATTGCCATAAAATATGCGTTTATAGGAAGAAAATGAAACACTATCCTGATGTTCTTCTTTATACAAGTTAAACATTTTGTCTAATGTTACATCACTATTTAAAAAAAGGCGTTCACTTTTATTTCTACAATAATGTGACTTATACTTTGGAAATTTGCTTATGTGGTCAATAATTTTTTGTCTACGATCTTCAGGCATTTTTCGATGGATAGCTGTCTTTTCTCCTCTGCGATCTTTAATGACATTTGTTGAACTAACTTTTAAGTACCGGTCTACTCTTGCCGAGGATATTCTCAAAGTTTGAATATACATTTTTGAGCATACTTCTCTACCAGCTAGGTGGTATATCCTTGTGTGGGTTCTTTTAGATGTTAGGTTAGCTCTTTTTCTTTTTATAGGCACAAAAAAGACGAAAGAAGATATATAGAGGCATTTAGCTTATAGTTATTAAGTGCCCAAAATTTGTTGAATTCTTGTTGCCTTTCTTCCAAACTTATTTTGTCGTAACATTTATCTTTGCAGCGATAATCTCTAAACTGTCTAGCTTCTACCGATTTGCCCTTTTGACTTACATACGGCTTATTTGTTTCGCATAAAACATTTCGAGATTGCCGGGATTGATTTTCTACTCGTCTCTTGCGACCTTTTCTTGGTCTTCCTTGTTTATATATCTCCATGATTTCTGTTTCTAATATATTTTTTTATTTTCATTTCCTTGCTCTCTAGCAGCTTCTGTATGACCTCCATTAGATTCTTCGGAGGATTCTTCATTATTTGCGTGTGTTGTTAAATGATTGTCGTTTTCTAAGCCAAAGGCTTCCTCGTTTGTTTCTTGCACTTGTGTACTACTTTTTACGTTTTGTTGGAAGTTTAGCTAAACATTTTCGGCTGTAACTTGCTCGGATCTAGTAACGTTCGTGTTGTTTTCCATATCAACGCTCAAACTTCTATTTCCATGTAATAAATGAAAAGAATGCGGACTCGTTGAATGGTTTGAGACATATAGGCTAGTGCAGGGAATACTCACATTAGAATAGGATATGTCCAATAATACTGAGTCCTCAGGTAATTTCTCCTCTCCCATAGAACTGACTTCATTAGGGCAGGTACTTTCATTATTTAATGTCGAGTTTATTGATGCGTTCATTAGAAACTCAATTGCCTCGTATGCTTTTTGCACCTAAAAAAGTACCTAGTTAAGTAAAGTTACAGTATTTTAAAACACAAGTCATGAGAAATCTTGTGTTAAGCGAAAAAATTTCAGTAAATGACATTCATATCGAAAAAAACACTTCTTATAAGTACTTGGGACATGAGATACGCATAGGAAGAGATAATCAAACGTGCGAAATAAGCCGCCACATATGACTCAGTTGGGTGGCATTCGGCAAACTGAGATATGTCCTTAAGTCAGAACTGCATATTATGTGTCTCAAAATAAAAGCCTAAAATCAGTGCGTCTTGCCAGTACTTACATGTGGTTGATATAGTGCAGAAATTCTAACAGTAACCTATAAAATTAGTAATAAAATTTGTGTTACACAAAGAGTCATGGAACTCTCGATGTTAGGCATTTCTCGTAGAGATCGGATTACGAATAAGGAAATAAGACGGAGAGCAGGAGTACAAGATGCCATAAAAATAATTATGACCCTTAAGTGGAACTGGACGGGGCACGTAACTAGAATGTCGGATAACAGACGGATACAGCGAATAGTACATTGGAGACCAAGATGCGAAGCATATGGAAATAGAGGTCGTCCGCCAACAAGATGGTCTAATGACATAAAACGGATTGACAACAATTGGATGCAAACACCACAAAACAGAAATACATGGAGAAGACTGAGGGAGACCTACATCCAGCAGTGGATAGATCGGGGTTGAAGGATGATGATGATGATGAAGTTTAAAAGGTAGTAAAAGAGGTAGTTTAAATGGACTCACTGTACTTAAATGTAATTATATATAATACGTACCTCCGGCTCCGGTAATAAATTTTCATTCTTTTCCAAGGAAAAAGAGACTGCACTTTTTTCTAAAGCTGTACATAAAAGTTTGTAACTTCTAGAATTTTTATTCATAAGGCTTGGATTATTCATTTTGATAGATTAAAAAAGTAGATCTAAGCTAATTATTTTATTATGCACGTCGTGTAACCTGATAAGAAATGACAACACTCTGATCACTTGTTGGTTAACGACTGAGGTACAATGATACAATGATTCAACAGAGCGCGCATTTTGTTTTAAAATAACGAATTACCTGACAAAGAATGTGTTTTAATTCGATATCTTGAACGTTAGACAATATGTTGTGTTTTATAATAAAGAACTAACCGACTGTTCATGGCGCTTGATTCGTTATTACATTTAAAAGATGCGGATTTTTGTTTATGACAATGAATTATATACCATTTTTGCCGCTTGATTTGATATTACAATTTTTGTTGTAAGGGTTTTTAATTCGGTAAAATCAACTTGGCGTTTAATTCGATATTACAAATCCTATTGTGTGATTTTTTTTTAATAAAATAAAAAATGTCGCTTAATACAGGCGTTCAATTTCACCTATTATCTCGATTTTGAATTTTTGGCGGTTAATCCGTTATTACATAACGCGGTCCAAATAATACACGTACCGCCTAAATATTTCGTGTTGGTATCATGTGACCTCACGGACTATGACGCGGATGATGTGCAACGGTAAGTAAATTAGATGAAGTATAGTTCAAGTTAACAAGTCGCTAAAGAAGTTGTTCTGTCTCCTCGTCTCTCTCTCTCTCTCACAAGAGCACATATTATAAGTTAGTTTAGTGTTGTAAGTGTGTAAGTTGCAAAGTACATATATAAAAGATTGTACAAGTACAATTAACCGAAAATAAAAAGGTTTAAGTGTATAATTTCACCCCCACAAGAGTAAGAAAAACGAATCGGCAACCAACATTTAAATCCTGTAAAAATTCAAGATAGGTCACCACGAGGGGTTTGGTGCACTACGGGAATGTTGAAATAATCCATCGTTTCCCTTTATGGTCCTTCATCGCTAGATCTCTTGTGGAAGGCGAATTTAAGAAAAAAAATTAAAATTCAAGCCAAAAAGCCGGGAACGCCACATCACAGGATCAACGCTCTTTCTCTCTGCACGCAACACCATCGAACGCCAGGTTTTCGATGAACATTTTAACCAATCACAAAAGTTAATTATTTACAAAAGACAAGATACTGTCAACCGTCAACCTGATCACTATTTTTGTTTTTGAATTATTACAGGCTGTTTTGTTAACACATCGTGGCGTACAGTTTTTTAAAATTAAATACAGGTTTTATTTTTTAAAATATTTTTCAGGTAAGTCAACCATCTTTTTTGAATATGTATACTAGGGTGGGCCGAAACTGGACTTCAGAAAAAAAACGAATCAAACAGGAACGCAATACCCGTAAAAAGATGCGTATATGTGTAAAAAATACTTGTGATTTTTTGTTTTATTTTGAAAAAATGTCTTCAGCCCTCTACCAGCCCTTAAGTGACCTTGAAAAATAAATAAATAAATTAGGAACACAATACCGCTCAAAGTTTGTCTTTTACCGTGTATAAATCTTTTGTTTTTTTCTTATTATTTTAAAATGATTTTATCAGCCCTCTACCACCCTCTAACTAAAATAAAATCTCAATTTTCCAACTTTTTCCAAACACAAAATGTAAAATTAACTCCGTATAACTTTAAAGCATAAAAAGTATAATAATATAATATAAAAGTATTTAATACTGATGGTCTTGGTCGTGAAGCCTCGGATACAATCGAACAGTCCCGGCTGAGATGGATCGTCGAGAGTTATGGTACTTGTCGTCGCTTATCTTCTTAGTGCGAAATAAGCTTTCGGGTGAAACGCATGTTTATTGTTTATTTGTTGAAAGCCAAGACGAATAGATTGTGTTTGTTGTATTTGCGTGAATACCTAGCACGACCATAAATATGGCTGCTTTAAAATTAAATATTACAAGAAGTAAAGTAGAATGTCCAATTTTCGGTAACCCAGTCGACTTAAACTGTCATGTTTTACCAACGATAGAACATGTGCTTCGATGTTATTTGTTTATTCGTTATGAACTGAAGTTTACTAAATATTTTGGAAAGGAACCAAGTTTTAATGAAGTTTGTGAAGTGCTTGTGCCAAAAATCAAAAGTATATGGGAATCAGCGTCAATTCCAACCGTGTCAAAGGACCGCATCATGCAATTATTACATAAATATCATAATAAATATTTAAACCTTATCAGATATCCAAAAAGCAAAAGAAATGTTCAATATGAGTTAAAGATTACCAGCTTCAAAGAGGAAACAAGGGATAAGTTGTTCGACATTGCTGCCTGTAAGTGTGATTTTTCTGCATGCAAGTATTGCAAGTGTGATAAATCAAGAAAAGTACCAAAGCAGGAACAGGAATTTCTTTTGGATCAACGGTCCACTAGAGATATGGCTATAGGAACTGTTGATCGTGAAACAACTAAAAAGTTGAATGTAAGGACGGAGAGACAAACAAAAGAAACAGAACGAGTACAAAAATTCAAATCTGAATTTCACAATATTTCTATGCCCAGCTGTTCTACTGAGGTCACTAGGTTATCAACAGACTCTGACAATTCTTCTTCATCTGAAGCCTCACCTAGTGTTGCAAATATTGATTTACCGTCGAAACCATCCTGTAGTCAAATGAGGATAGAGTTGCCCACATTAGGTACCATATGTGACAAATATGGAATTTCTGACAGGTCAGCAGCTGCTGTTGCCACAGCTGTATTAAAAGATGTGGGAATTATTTGCGATAGTGATACCTCAAAAGTAATCGATAAAAATAAAGTTAGAAGAGCTCGTCAAAAGAACAGAAATATCCTTAGTAATGAGTTTCAGTCTACAAATAAACCCATTAAGAGTATTTACTTTGATGGCAGGAAGGACAAAACCTTAGTGCAGGAAAAGAAAGGTGAGAGATATCATAAAAGAACTATTGCAGAAGAACATGTGTCATTGATAGAAGAACCGAATTCTGTTTATTTGGGGCACGTTACCCCATCTGCAGGCTCAGCCAAGTCAATTGGAAAGGCAATAATAGACTTTCTCATTTCAAATAACTTCTGTTTGGATAATTTAGTGGCGATTGGTTGTGACGGAACCATAGTGAATACTGGACATAAAAATGGAGTTATAACATATATCGAAAATGAACTTAAGCGACCTTTGCAATGGTTTGTGTGTGCCTTACATGCTAATGAGTTGCCATTGAGACATTTATTTCAACGTTTGGATGGAGCTACTACTGGACCTCGTCAATTCTCTGGAGTGATCGGGAAATTATTGGAAAAATGCGAACACCTTCCAATCGTAGATTTTGAAATAATTGAAAGTGATCTCCCAGAACTAACAATACCATCTAAAGAATTAAGCTCAGACCAGTCATATCTGTACGACATATGCCAAGCAATATCAAATGGCAACGTCTATGAAAATTTAGCAAATCGTAGCCCTGGAAAGTTAGCTCATTCCAGATGGCTGACAATGGCAAATAGAGTTCTTCGCCTCTACGTTGGAACCGAACATCCTACATCAAGATTGAAAGATCTTGTTCAATTTATAATTAAAGTCTATGCACCAATGTGGTTTTTTATAAAGCTTAATCCAAGTTGCACACAAGCCAGTTTGCATGTTTTCAAATCCATTACACTATCAAGATATTTAAGAGATGATCTTAAAAATATTATAGATGCAGTTATCCAACGAAACTCCTATTATATTCATCCGGAGAATCTTCTCTTATGTATGTTAACAGATAATCGTCAATGGGTACGAGAATTAGCTTTACGGAGAATTATTAAAGCCAGAAAAGAGAAAAAAGTCGGAATAAGGCAGTTTAAAATACCAGAAATAAACTTTAATGCTGCGGAGTATTTTGAGTTAATAAACTGGAGTGAATGTGAAGTAACGGCCCCACCAATGTTAGCTGACATACCAGATGATGAGCTGAAACAGTTAATTGATAGCTCTATAATTGCAGACTTTGACTTTCCAAAATATCCATGCCACACGCAAGCTGTGGAGAGATGTGTGAAATTGGTTTCGGAATCATCTTTGCTAGTTACAGGGCCAGAACGCAGAGACGGATTTATTCGATCTAAAATAAAATCAAAAGACTTTCTTGTAACTTACGATAACAAAGCACAATTTAAAATTGAATGAACGCATTTTTCTATTGATTTTTATTTCGCATTTTAGTGTGTTTAAAAATAGGATATTTATATTTTTGTTTGTTTTCGGTTTCCAATAAACTTTTAGTTCAGTTCAAATTTTGTTTTATTTCCCAACACCCTATAAAATGTGCAGTAGTTTCCCATATTTACACACAATTTTTCAGAAATAATTGTGAATTTATTATTTTTATTTTTGATTCAAGATCATTATCTGTTGGTAGAGGGTAGAATATCTTATTCTAAATGTATAAAAAAAATAACATGAACTCTTTGCATATAATTGAAACTTTTTACAGGTATTGCTAATTAAATTAAATAATTTTGATTTAGGGTTCACTTTAGGGGTGGTAGAGGGCTGAAGATGTTTTTTTAAAAATCCTAAAAAAATACAGTGATTATACTTACCAAAAGGCATCTTTTTGGGGGTATTGTGTATTAAAACTAAACAAATAATTTTTTCGGCCCACCCTAATGTATACCTTAAGTTTTGGCACTTAAGTTTTTTTAAATTTTCGCCAGAATTTAATTCACAACTAAACAACTTATTATATTATAAAAATATTATCACTTCTACTTCTATAAAACATAGAAAAAACTATTTCCACATTCCTTGTTTTCATTGTAGACCTGGATTGATATTAAAAAGAACTGTAAAGCAAAGGCTGCTAAGTAAAAAAAAGAGCAAAGAGGTACAGGAGGAGGGCCAGCAACAACTTCAACAGCTTCAGATGCCTTTGAGGATGGGGTAATAGAACTTCTGAGCCCTGTATCTATATTAGGAAACATGGAGGTACCAGAGCCTAGTATAAGCCTAGTGGGTGAAATATTCTGACGAACATAGAAGAGGAGGAATCAGTTTAAAAATATAAAGGTGTGTTATATTTATGTTTTTGAAAATATTTCTTATTAAAATAGATAGAATCCAACAGTTGTATATCAGGTCATACACAAAAGTCCAGCTTTTCTAATGAAGTATAGTAAGTAGAAATGTTAAACCACACAGCTTATAGAACTGTAATCACAGCATCTTCAGTACAAATATTTACAGTAAAACAATATATACACATCATTATCTACTACTTGACTATAATCAGCTAATAAATATCTTGTTTTACAGCTTGAGCATCAATACCATGCATCCACCCATAAAGATGACCAACCATCATCAAATGTATCGAAAGGAAAACGTAAAATAAAAACAGAGACTGAATGAGTCAATAAAAAACCACTCAAAAATGGTAAAAATTGCACGAGTGTGGTATGCTTGACACACAATCATACCGAGAAAAAAAAATTAAAAATGATGAGTGATCAAACTGAAGCAATAAGAGAACAAACAGAAGTACTCAAAACAATTTCCAGGGAGCTAGATAATATAAAAGGCTTCTTAAATGAATTAATTTAAGTTTTTTTTTTAATTAAATCTTTAAATTATTTGAATTTTTGTTTGTTTTTCTGTCTCTTCAATCCTAAACCTCTAGATAGAATGTAGCAGTTGCTAGGTGTTACGTATGTATGCAGATACTATCAGTAGTATCTGCATATTATTATATCTTGGACATCCACTAGTTTGTTGTACATAGTTTTTTTCAAGTTTATTTTTAGTTCAACTTCATTGTTACCTGCATTTAGGTCACTTATAAGTTCTGCAGAATTATTAGCAATCAGAACAATGTCATCTGCAAACCTCACATGGCTGATGTATTCTCCATCAAACGATAGGCATTTGTTCTGCCAGTTCATTTTGCTTGATATATTTTCTAGAGTTGCACGGAAGACCTTTGCTAAAGTCAGCAAAGCCAGCAGAATAAAATAATACATACGATTATTTTAGTAGCATAATATATTTGTCGCTTGGCCATATGAAATACAAGACAAACAAGAATGAAATTGTACACTTATGTATCTATAAAAAAGAAGATTTTGACAGCAGCAATATCTAATACACCCACTTCCATTTTATTTATTAATAAAATTATACATTGATTATAACTGATTAGCATACATGAGAAGTCTGAAGCAAAAAAGTTGGTTTGCTAAAAGAAGTATAGTTGAAATAAAGGAATCAGTCATAAACAATATTTATTATTCTAGAGTACAATTAGAAATATAATAACAGTATATCTCTTTCCATGGCCCACCCAGAACACAATAAATCCACATTCTAGTATAGGACATATGATTTATTGGAGATGTTTAATGTCTCGTTAAGGATTCCCCACCTTATATCTTAATATACAAAGTATAAAAAGGCAGGGCTACACAATAATTTGTATTTATCTGAGTCTTTAAAAAGACTTCTACAAGTTAAGACAGCTGTGTATATTACCAAGTACCTAATGTATTTTTATATATTAAAATGATTAATAATTATGTTTTGTTGTAAGCGTCTAGCAGCTGCTAAATCTGGGTTGGATGTTGGTCGTATATTAACAATATTGCAGCAGCATATATGCCATAATCTGGCTCTATAGGGTGAAGTTCGTCTGGTATTGGTATATTGTTCTCTATACACATATTGCATTTGCAATTTTGCCACTGGTCGTAGGATTGTAGTGCAAAGTCCTGTATCTTAAAACGCACCTTAACCGATTTTTCAGTACTCCATTACATCGTTCAATCAAAGATCGGATACAGCACAACCTGTCATTGAACAGTTACTCTCCTGGATTAACTGGATTTGGCAAAGGTATCAAAGGCCACGGACGTGTTGGATATCCTAAAAATAAAGGATTACTAAGAATATGCAATGTATGTCATTCTTGTATCAGACTTATTATTCCTTACCTGAATACCCTAACAAATAAAACACATTAGCAGGATTTCTGTGATAACACTGCTCCATATATGTTGAGATAGGAGATTGAGCCCATATGAATGCATTATGGGATGATCCAGGATATCTTGAATTCACATTCAGAATTCTTAAGTCATGATCACAAACCTGAAATATATTAAATATGTGTCAGAAGATTTATTGATATCATAGTATTTAGTAGAAGATGAATAATTTGTAGTCATGGTTTTTAGTATGTCACAAATATTTGTAATTGTTAGGTAGAGACGACTGATAAACTTTAGGTAAAAAACTTTTTTAAGAAGACACTAATTCAGAAAAAAACTAAAGTTTGTAAACACAAGGAAATTGTGTAGAAATTGTTTGGGAACAAGGCACTTTACTGCAAATTGTGGTTCGCAGTCAACTTGTTCTATCTGTCATGGAAGACATCACTCACTCCTTCATAAAGACAATCAAGTACAATACTCAACTGCTACACAAAGATTTCTTCCTCCTGAAGCTCACATCATCAGAAATGATAACCAATCTCTTAATGGAAATAACTCTTAATAGAAACAACTCTCAAAATACTCGGCGTAATCCTCAAGCACCATTGTCTCTTGTTCAAACTTATTCTAATAGCACTAATAAAGACACTACTAGGCCCAATAATCTACATGTCTTTAAACATAATACACCCTCTAATCAACCAGGTACCTCATCTCAGTATTTTGATCCTCAACAAGCTCAATCCGGTTCTTCCAGTTTTGATTCACAAGATGTAACTCAGTCATTCTCTGTACTCTCGCTCACAAATGAAGTAGTACTGGCTACAACTCTTGTTACACTAGAGGATAAAAATAAAAATTTAGTACATGCCCGTGCTCTTCTTGATAATGGCAGCCAGACAAGTTTTATAACCCAAGAGTTGGTAAATAGGCTAGGTTTTCCTTATAATAGATTACTTAAAATTTCTACCTTATCTGAATCTTGTTCCACCTCCAACAAGATAATAGACCTCACTATCTATCTCTTTAGAACAACACAAAATGGATTTAATGTATCATGTGCTGTACTGCCAACTATAACGTGTAAATTACCACAGGTAAAGATAAGTAGGTCTCACTTAAGTATACCTTATGATATAAACCTTGCAGATCATTCATTCTCAGTACCTGGTAAAATTGATATGTTATTGGGCAATGACATATTGTGATCTGTTAACAGATGGAATAATAAAACTTGAAAATTGCCCTATACTGCAAAACACACATCTTGTGATATATTTTACAAGGAAGACTACCTTCACACTCAATTCCCAACTATCATTCACACGTCTCGGACAATAACAAGAATTCTTGTTTCTCGACTCAGGTCTCTCTTTGTATCAATTCTTTGAGTAACACTGAACCTCTAGATGCACTCATTCAAAAGTTTTGGGAGGTTGAAGAACTCCCTGAAAGTCCCATGCTCAGTCAGGATGATGAACTTGCTGAACATATCTTTAACACATTACCTGCCACGTCACCCAAATTTGACTGACAGAAATTTTTTGCTGTAGGCCATGTCGGTCATATATGAGTGACAGCGTTGTTTCACTGGGGGCCACAGGCATTTTCTAATAAAGTTCGTGAGAGGCCACAGCAAAAAAAGAAGATATAGGGAAAGGTTTTTATGTCTAGATTATCATGTTTTCAGCAAAAAATTATTGCATGGTAAAAAACATTAGTTTTGTTTATTTAAAATCGTCACCCAATTGTGACTGATGTGGCCTGCCCGGAAACTTATTTTGGTAGAGGCCATGTCATTAGCATTCACGTGACGATTTAAAGGTTAATTGTGAAAATAATAAGTATTTTTATCTTAATTTACAATTTGGCTTTGTTGAAAAAATACAATGTCCAAGCGAAAGTATTGTTCCAATTGTCCAGTCACAATTGGAAGCTGCTTTATTAGAAAGTGATGAAGATGATCAATTACAATACAGTGAAAGCGATACGGGTAGCGACAATGATAATTTTGGGTTAGATGATTCAGAGGAAGATTGGCTTCCCTCTGAAGAAGAACCCGGCAATGATAGTATTGAGGCATTACTACATTATATGCAAGAGGAGGAAGAAAGAGAAGAGGCAGAAAATGAAGATAAAGAGGCTTCAGAAATAAATGTTCTAGAACTAGAAAATAAAAACGATCCTCACAGTTATAATCCCCAGTGGTTAGAATATACAGGATGTCATAAAACTTTTTCTTTTCATGGTAAGATGAATATAAATATTTTTCTGAATATGAATATAAATAATTAAAATTTGTTAGGACCTTCTGGACTAAAAATTGACATCCCTAAAGATATAACAGCTTATGAGGCATACTGCTTGTTTGTAGATGATGAGATTATAAATAATATTGTGGAATTTACAAATAAATATGCAGCAAGGGTAATCGAGAACACTAGAATACAACGTCAGTCTAGATTAACAAAATGGATTCCTACGAATAGTACTGAAATAAAAAAATTTCTGGGCCTCACTTTATGGATGGGTCTGGTAAAGATAGGAAATATTCAAGCTTACTGGTCTACCAAGAGTCTTCTACTACTTTTTGTAGATCTCTCGATCTGTTTAATTCTGAAGCTGCCTCTGGTTAATTTCTTGGGAGGTAGATTGCCAAGTATCCCTCCATCTTTTAGGTGGTCTTCCGGGGGGTCTTGAACCGGGCGGATTGTTTTCTAGGGCAATTTTTGGGAGTCTATTCTCATCCATTCGTCTTACATGGTCGTACCACATCCTCTTGCGCTGCCTTCCCCATCTTACAATATCTTGAATTTTGCACTGCTCTCTAATGTTTGTATTTCTCACTCTGTCTCTTCTTGTTTTCCCCATTATTGTTCTTAGGGTTTTCATTTAGGCAACCCTTAGCATCTGTTTCGTTTTGTTGGTATCTTCGCTCACTTCTATGCCATATGTCATGATCGGTCGTATGCAAGTCTTATAGATTCTAATTTTACTATCTGTGCGCATATACGGATTTGACCAGACTATCTCCCCCACCAAGAGTATTTATAATATTCCCCTGGCCCCTAAAATAATGTCTCGAAACAGATATGAATTGTTGCTGAAATTTATACATTTTACAGATCCAGAGACACCTACTATAAGTCGTATTGATAAAATCAAATCTTTGGTTGATGCATTGAATACAAAATATCAAAATGTGTACACCCCGGGTGAGAACTTTGTTATTGATGAAACTTTTATACCATGGAGAGGCAGATTAATTTTTCGTCAATATATTCCCAATAAAGCCCACCGATATGGGATAAAAGTATGCAAACTTTGTGCAACAAATGCATTTTGTCACAAATTTAGGTACATTTGACACAACTTTAGGTTTGGGTCATCATGTGTATCTAAAATTGTCGCAGGACCTTCTAAATCAAGGTCGTACGTTGTTTGTTGATAACCTCTAGTTACCCCTTAGCTTTATCCCTCTTAAATCAAAACACGCATAAATCGCTACTGTTAGGACCTCAAGAAAACATTTTCCAAAAGAAGTTATGATGAAAAAGCTGAAGAAAGGTGAATCTGTAAGTAGAGAAGACGAAAATGGAATAGTAATTCTCAAGTGGCGAGACACTCGTGACGTAAAATTACTGTCTACCAAACATGCTCCGGACTTGATCGATACCTCACAAAATAAAGAGAACACAACTACATCGACACCATCAACTAGTAAACAACTTAAGAAAAAGAAGAGAAAGGAAACTAAAATAAAACCAAGTATGGTAGTAGCTTATAATCGACGAAAATCTGGCATAGACATATCTGACCAAATGTCTTCTTACGCGACAACTTTAAGAAAAGGGATAAAGTGGTTCAGGAAGCTGGCCATGGATTATCTTCTCCGCATTAGTGTTGTCAATGCTTACCTGGTAATGAAAATGGTTTCAAAGAAAAAGAAGATGCAAATACGAAAGTTCAGAGAACAACTGGTTCAGCAAATGTTAGACATAGAACCAAAAGAAGAACCTATAAAAAAAACAGGACATGCATTGACCACAGACAAAAAAATTCGTCGTATTTGCAAGCCTTGTTACAGACATTTGATTGGTTCTCTAGGAAGATCGGAAGCCAGAAAAAAAGTGAAAAAAGTAATGACTTATTGCTGTGGTTGTCCTGATCAACCTTATGTGTGCATGGACTGCTTTAAAAATATTCATACGTAATAAATTTATATTTTCCTGTTTTTGGTTCACTTTTGTATGGCAAAAATAAAAACTATTTTTTTCTTTTAATTTTTTATTATTTTTTCTTGGTGCGCCACCAATGTTTTAATGAAGTATTACTGGACGCCACAACAACAAAATTGTATATAAAAATCCATATACCCTCACGTAATTTTGAGTTATAGAAGGGCATTCGAAAGCTATCCTGTCAGTCATATATGACCGACATGGCCTCACCGTAAAAATTTCCGTCGGTCATATCTGTCTAACATGGCCTCCAGGAATTTTTGGTGTGGCGCCCCATGAAACTTTTTGAGAAAGGCGTGTGGCAGGCAATGTGTTAAAACTACCACAAAATTATTACATGAAGGTAAGTTTCAAGTAGATCTGCCACTACGATCTTCAGCAGAGCCTAAAGGACTAGGCAATTCCTTTTATTCCGCAAGACAAAGGTTCTACAATCTAGAACGGAAACTTGTAAAAGACAACGCAGTCTATGCCTAGTATAAGGACTTCATACAAGAATATCTCTCTCTTGGTCATGCAAAGGTGGTACCTCTCACGCTCACAAACCCAATGTCAGAAAATAAATACTTCATCCCACACCATTGATTATTCGTGACGAAAAGCTCACAAACAAATTACGTTGTTGTGTTTGATTGTTCCATGAAAACAAGCTTCGGTGTCTCACTCAATGATATTATGTTGAAAGGGTATAAAAATTAACCAGAACTAATTGACACTCATAAATTTTAGAACATTTTCATATGTTTTTACCTCTGATCTCAAGCCCCACTCAAAGGTGTCTCCTAAACATTCTCTGGCGAAACTCCCCTCAAGATGAGTTGCAATGCATCCAGTTGAATACTGTAACATATGGTACTAAAGATGTTTCAGAATCTCGTGGACCTCGTAAATACGCATGCCCGAAAAAATAAATGGATCCTAAAAACATGCACCATTTTAATTTCATAAGAAATTGGGCGACAGGGTAGGATTTGCACGTGCTAATAATGTCGAGTATTTCCAATAAACATGACATATTATGTTTCTCTAATCGTAAACATTCCAGTTAGTCATCGCATTTTTATTTTAGCTATAAAAATTTACGACTTCCCATCTTCACAGCCGATAAGAATTGCTGTGTAAACATGTAAAATATTTACATTGCACTAATTTGGCTTGTAAATAAACCTTTTAACCCGGCACCTGCCACGTGGCTTTGCAAAACGTCAACTGCCACGTGGGGTGCTCATAGTACCCCTTAAAACTTTTCTGTGATCTACGTGTTTATAAACAAAATAATAGGCTGAGTAATACAAAAATATAAAAAAAAACATGTTTTATTAACACCTACTAATATTATAAAAGTTAAAAAATAAAACTAAAAAGTTATTATAAACAAATTAAGTAAAACTCATTAGCAGCTATCATCGGATTCTTGTTCTTCTTCCTTTTGGTTAAAACACTTTTCACAAATATGTTTCATGTGATTTAGGCACATCTGTTGGTAACATTTTTCGCAGAAAAAGTTTGTTTTTTTGTCATCTTTCCTTGGACAAATAGAGCACCTTGCCTTTTTTCTGGGCGGTTCTGTTGTTTCGTTTGATTCAGTAGAGCCTCCAATATATTTTATTGCCTTCTCACGTATTGTACGCGGAATGTGTGAGTTAGCTGATCTGACTTTCAACCAATCTTTCACAAGATCGAACCCTAAGTCCTGCAGGTAAATCCTCCGTTCAATTGTTTTGTTGTTAATATTATTCGCAGTGTGGATAACGTGGCTATTGATGCCAGCTATGTCGAGCATTCTAAAAAATACAACACATGGCCATCTTCGACATGTTCTGGCAGTGGAATATGAACCGCATAGCTCATCCACCTTGTCCACGCCGGACTTGGTTTGGTTGTAAAATGTAATTATATTTGGAAGATTCTTATCTCCTGTGCTCTCATCAATAGAATCGTCTTCTAAATGCATTGACGATAACATCATTACATTTTTATTTCTCTTAGGTATATAAGATAAAATTGTCATATTGTCGGTAAATGCAAATTCTGAACTTTTGAGTGGTCTTCTTTTAATTTCCACAAACTGTTTAGGTATCTCCCTTTTATTTTTACGCATAGTTCCGACATACGTCAATTTCTTTTGTAGCAATTCTACGGCAAGTGGAACACTTGTGAACCAATTATCTCCAGTAATGTTGCGACCAGAATTCCAAATTGGCTTAGATAGCCGCATAACTATGTTATTTGCACTGTTTGATACCGCATAAGGTCCTTCAGGTTGTTGGCCTACGTATATTTCAAATGTCAATGAGTACCATGTTTTGGCATCGGCAATACTAAATATTTTTATGCCATACTTAGCTGGCTTACTCGGTATATATTGCCGAAATGAACATCGTCCTCTAAAAGAAACCAGCTGTTCATCAATAGTGCAGTATTCAGATATGGAATATACGTTTACACAGTTATTTTGAAAAATTGTAAAAACATCACGGATTGGAGCAAGTTTGTCAATTTTACGTCTTTCACTGCGTGTGTCTATGTCGTCAAATCGAAGGCATTTTATTAGCATGAAGTACCTATGGAGACTCATTGTTGTTCTAAAAATGCCTATGCCCACTCTACCTTCTGACCATAAATCCTCCATGTTCTGACGTCTAGAACGAATAGACCCAGCAATATATAGTAAACCAAACAGCGCCTTCAGTTCAGCCATGCATGTTTCATAACTATGCTTTTTTTTATCACCGGTTTGTTGTTGAAGTTTTTTGTTTGTAGAATTTAATATTATTTCAAGAATATTTTCATCTATGAGCAAGTTCCAACATTCCAAAATTGTCTTACAATTTTTTGCACACTGTTTTACACCAGGTAAATGAACAACAAGGTTCTGCGATCTTGTACGAACATTTCTATTCCCCCTTGTAGTTCTCCATTTTGTAGTCCCATCCTTACCTACAACAGTATTTGCATCTAAAACAGATTCTTCGCCGTCCGAAGCTGCTGACATTTCTGAATCCGAATTGTGGTCGCTAAACTGGGTAGCATCTACTTCAGAATCAGATGAATCCTCAATCTCTGCTATATCATCTTGTTCCATCTCTTCTAGAAGAGCTCTCAAGCGGTTTTGTTCCTGTTCGTACCAAGCCATAATAAATTGGGCGTGAAGTAAAATATCTAAAAAAAATAATATTTATTTAGTATACAGCCTATATAATAATTTAAATCAGTTATTGCAATAAAAACTGTAAATATACCAACCTGTTTATCAAAAACACAAAAAAAAATTTAAAACTTAAACTGCCAGATGGGGATCTGATGACACTCCAGTCGACTTTATAGCTACAAGGTCAGAATGCCACTAAATAACCACTTCAAACTCAAATAGATCTATGCTGTACAATATTATAGAAAGCTACTATGACGCGCAGCAGTGTTGCAAAACTTGAAATACGAAATATTTGGTGAAAATGTGTTATGGGGTGCTGGTAGTACCCCACGTGGCAGGTGCCGGGTTAAGAATTGAGAAAAATCTAGAGAACAAATAAATGTATGATAGAAAAATAATAGGATTTTGGATTTAAATTCAGCAAAATATGTTTATATACGAGACGAAAACAAAAAATTTCTTGGGAAAAATATTCGCATGAGATTTTTTGCCGCATGAAATTTTTTGCATAATCACTTTCATAACAACTGCAGAATAATGTTCAAGATGTCGCCCATACAAAAAGTGGTCCTAATTTATTGAATAGTTTTGTATAAATTCATTTTTACATTGGGATAAGGGCCTCAAACAACTAAAAACAATGTTTTAAAATCAAATAAGCCCAAACTAAAGTATCAGGAAATGATAAAACAAGGTTTGGTAAATTCAAAAATAATTGTGTTTTAGAGCCTCAAAAATCATGATTTTTCGTTTTTGTTTTCAGTTTTAAATTGTTTAAGTTGAAAACGATCAACTTTAGAGAAAAATTACAATTAAGTTTTTTTATTGAGAATGATCCAAAATCTGTGTAATTAAATTGTCTGCGTATTTAAATTAAATGTACACTACCTTCAATAATGAAGGTTATATCTCTCTTCTTCTTTCTTCAGCGCGCTGGACTGAAAACTGGAATTTCGTTCTTGCACTTGGATGGAGGGTGATAAACTATTTACTTTTATGGGGTTATATGACACTCTCTAGATGGTACTGATTATAGGTTTGTTCCTACAGAAGTTTCAAACTGTCGCCGACTGTCAGACGCATGCGCAATAATAATTTCGCCGTTCCAACAAGATTTTCTCTGATACCTTGTCAACAAAGTACACTGTTCCATGAAATATAAAACCAGTTTGAAATTAGTTCCTGACAGTTTGAAAAGTTTCCGAACTTTTTGCAAACTGGTAATCACAGACATGCGCAATTAGTCGAATTTTGATTTACTCACACCTACACTGTTTATTTTTAATTTTAAATAGGTACCTTTGTTTTGGTAATTTTGTTGTTTTAAGTACATACATAATATTGTATTTTAGTGTTTTATACTTTTGATATTATAATTTATAAAACAATGAGTGACAGTGAATATTCGTCATTATCCTCTATGAGCGACTCCAGTGATGACTTGGAAGAAATTGTATTGGAAGATAGAATTCGCCCTAAAAATAGAAACTATTTTGAAACAACTGTTTCCCAATACAATGAAACAGAGTTTAAGGAGCATTTTCGAATAAGTCGGCATGTTACTGAGTCCATAGCTGAACAGTTTCAAAATAGTGACTACTATAAAATACATGCAGGACCATATGGTAAATTGTCAGCAATGCAACAAGTTTTAATTTTTTTATGGTATATAGGCCATCAAACGGCTAGTTTTAGAGATGTTGCAGACCGCTTCAACATTACAATAAGTTCTTTGTCTAGAGTGATACGAAAAGTGACTTACTTTTTGAGCTACTGCTCAAGTCATATAATAAAATGGCCAACCGATGAAGAAAAAGTTAAAATTGAGAATGTCTTTCGTACGAATGGTTTCTTAGGTGTAATTGGGATAATTGATGGTACACATATCAAGATTGACAAACCAAAGGATGATCCAGATTCTTACATAAATAGAAAAGGATTTTATTCGATTCAGGTAATTTTCTTTACTGTACAGTAATAAAATGTATTTATTCTATGTTATGTTTTAGTTACAATTGGTATGTGACCATGAATTACAAATCAGAGACATATTTATTGGTTACCCGGGCTCTGTACATGATAGTCGAGTATTCCGCAGTTCTCCATTGTCTCAGACACTACAAGAAAAATGTGGAAATTATTATATATTAGGAGACAGTGGATATCCTGTATTGCCCAATTTATTAACACCCTTTAGAGACCGGGGGCAGTTAAGTAGGGCCCAAATAAATTATAATTCAAAACTGTGTGCTAACCGGTACTTAGTAGAGCATTGCATAGGAGTCCTCAAACAAAAATTTAGGCAGTTATACCATCTTAAATTACGCTCTATAGCTGATTGTGTACATTTAATAAGAGCAAGTTGTGTTTTGCATAATATTTCATTAAATGATGAATTTTTATATGAAAACAATCCTGCAGGCAATAATGAAGCAGCACCTGATTTACAGTTGGACAATAATGATCCTGATGATGAACCTGATGACAGAAATGGTGCTGCAGTTCGAAATCAAATTTTAAATTTGTTAGAACAATAAAAATTTTAAAATACTTTATTTTTTAATTATTATGATTTTTACAGTTAAAGTAACAAAATATTTATTCAGAAAAACAATACTATACATATAAATTAATCTTATGGATTTTCCCTAAGTTTGTTTTGCTTTTCAAGTAGTTGGTTCTGCTTCTCAAGTAATTGGTTTTGCTTCTCAAGTAATAGATTTCGCCTTTTTATCTCTTCTAGTTTTTCTCTATGAACCACTAGCTTATCCCTTTCAATACTGAGCCTTTCCTTATAATATTCTGCTCTCTCTATTCTCATATTTTCCAATATTCTATTTCTATTTAGAATTGGATGCTTTGTATTGGTATTAGGTGCAGATGTAGCGGTGTGGGTAACTGGAACTGGGCTGTCAGTATTCTCTACTTCTTGAGTTTCAGTCTCCTTTAGAACTACATCTGAAGTCAACGACACATTTTCAATAACTTTTGTAGCAGATAGAAGTATCTCGGGATGAATATTTCGTTTTTTTTTTTTGAATATACTGTCCATTTCATCTTTGAATTCAAAAAATTTTCGTCCTCTACCTGTTTTATTCTGATTATCTACGAACTTTTTGTATCCCCTTTCCAATACACGCCATTTATTTTCACAATGCGACGGGGACACATTTATATGTAAATTTTTATTTATTTCCTTGGCTATAATCTCCCATAATTTTTTTAAATTTCTTATTTGGAGAGTTCCAACCTTAGGTTTATATTTCTTATATAAATCTATTAATACTTTAGACTGATTGGTGGTCCAGACCACATAGTCTACAGTTTTAACACTACTATCTTCAACATGGTTTTCATGGTAAATAATAATTTCTTCCATATCTAAAACAAATTAGTATTTATTATAGGTAACTGCATGATAATAATAATTATAAAGATTTACCTTCCTCATTGTTTTCCATTTTAAAGAAGAAACAATTTACTTTGTTACAGCGAATAAAATAACACAAAATTTGTTTATTTAATATAGGCAACTTGCCAGCTCGATAGGATATTGTTCCAACAAAAATCACAAACTAGTTCGCGGCTGGTTAAATTCGCACATGCGTATTGTGCAGCAGTCAGAAACTGCCCTGAACTAGTTTCTGATTCTTTGTAGGAACAAACCTATTATATACGCAATTTGACTGTGCAACCGGAATAGTCTCTAAGTATTTAAGAATATTAATTCGGCATCTACATGGAGACGGAGTGTTAGGTTACGCACGATAAGACACACACACATACACGTTAATTAAAACTAAATAAGAAATGAAATAATTAATAAAATGTTAAAAGAACTAAAAAATATACATGGAGGGACGGAATACCGAGCTTGCCACCTTGATAAGTTTGTATTCATAGGTCATTGTTGTAGCCGTCGTCCTCGTCGCTATCAGAGAGTTCTGTTTCAGATGATTCGCTATCATCATCTAAATTTATAATGATCTCATGCGTTTCATCCAGAATGTATTCTCGGCTGAAGTACTCTTCTTCTACTTTATCAACATGCCTGCAAGTATTTGCCCATATTTCTGACGTGATTTCATTTAGCCCAATTTTTGCTAGTTCTAAAACATCTGCTAATTTAAAAGTCGTGTTTCTTGCTGCAACTTCATTTTTTAAAATGGCCCATATCTTTTCAATTGGGTTAAGTTCCGGATGATATGGTGGTAAACGTAAAACCGAGTGGCCGTGCTGTGCTAATAATTGGTCTACAGCATATACTGGGTTTTTAGGTTTAGCAATGAGTATCTTACTGTAGAGCTTGTTTTGTTTCGCTTTCATCGAAAAATATATTTCTTTTTGTCAACCATTTTTTTTTCGAAGCCGATGTATAAGATTTTTCCAGAGTCACATTATGATATGAGGCGTTGTCTATTACTAAAACTGACTTGGAAGGTAAATTGGGAAGAAGTTTGTCTTTCAACCACTTCATATAATTCTGGTGATTCATGTCATCATGACAATCACCAGTTTTTTGTCCGGATTTGAAAATGAAAGCGGCATTTTCGACAAATCCATTTTTACCACCACAATGTAAGATGATCAGTCGTTGCCCTTTAGATACCGGAGATGTTATGTACTTGTTTCGTCCATCATCCCAACCTTTTGGAACTGTGTGGGAACTATGTATATAAGTTTCGTCACTATATACAATATTTCTATCTAAAAAAATTGTGAATTACTTTAAAATTAGTTATAATGTAAATAAATAAATATCTTACTTTCAGATTTGTATTTTTTCAGTTTTCTTAGAAATTATGTTTATTTGGCTCTTATGTCAGTTTTTTCAATTAAAATTTTTCTATTGTCTTCCACTTTTCTCCACCTAAATCCTAATTTTTTCAACAATTTTTCTGAAAGAAGATAGTTTACCAGTTACAATTCCTTCGTTTCTAACAGATTCGTAAACAGTTTTCATGGTAGGTCTTCTTTTATAGATGGTAGCAAACGTGTAAATGGTATTTCTTATGACGTGTTCCTCAAATGGATTGACTGATGACTTGGGGCTGGGCTTGCAAATACTTGTTCTGGGTGATACAAATTGTGAAGTTGCTGGTTTGTTTTTACCTTCCTTAGTTATCCTTTTTACCGTACTTTCTGAGGTACCAGTTGCTTGAGCCACTCGCACTATTAGGGGTAAAGGAGTTGTGCAATATCCCAAATCTTTTTCCCGTTTCATAAATGAATAAACGTTAAAAATAATTTGCCTCACTTATCTATGGACCACTTTTCTATTGTTACTTTCCCTGTAAAACCGGTAGGTTTTAGATAATAGATAAAATGTTAAATATTGGTTAAGTTTAAGAAAAACATTAAAAAAAAATGAATTGAAAAGAAAAGTACTTTAAAAGTTTGTAAAGCATTTAATCCTCTGGCTTTATACATTCTAGAAACTAAATGCTTTACACACTTTTAAAACACTTCATTTTAATTTATTAATTTAGGACAAGCTTTTACAATACATATCAATCTTTTGCAAAAAATATTAAAATAAACAATAAAGTTATCAGATTTTACACACTTTTAAAAGTGATTTTTTTTAATTCATTAATTTGTCATAAGTGTACAAAACATATAAATTATTTTAAAATAAACATAATTAAACTGTTAAAAATGACTTGAAACGCACTGAACATAAATAGTATCTCACTATAAAATATTAAAAACGATTGATCACAAAAATGCAAAAATATTAAAGCTATTTCACTAACGCAAAAAACTAGTTCGTCTCTGTCTCGCTAAGATAACGCACCGAAGAGAACTCAATGTTTTTAGCAATGCCTGATTTCGTTGTTTCATCCGTAGATCGACGTCACTAAATAATGACGTCAGGTCCACGACATTATGAATTATCTTTAACTGTGGCAACTTTCTTAGCTGTAGATGTCTAGTCGAGTTAGCTCGCACTCATCAAGAATCATATCCTCTTGCAAGCGATACTATGCTCAATGCATGCTATGTAGATGACCTGTTGTATGGTGCTGGTGACCCAACAAATCTCTTAAAGGCTTATTTTGAAATCACAGAATTATTGAACAAGGTAGGAATATCAGTACACAAATGTTGCTATAACTCTCAAACATTTTTGGAAAATGTCTCCTCTCATTCCCATGATTCCAATTATGTTATAGCTCCAGAAAATGGTAATAGTAAGGTATTAGGACTCTACTGGAATGTCAACTCAGATGTATTCTTAATTTCTGTACTTCAGTTCTCGCAAGAATCACTCAATCACCATATCAAAACCACCTATACTAAAAGAGAAATGCTTTCGCTGATAGCACAAATTTTTGATCCTGAAGGTCTCATTGCTCCAGTAGTAATTATTGCAAAATTAATAATGAGAACAACTTGGCTTGCAAAAATTGATTGGGATGACCTCTGAAATTTTGAAAGAATGGCTAAAATTCATTCAAGGTCTATCTTGCTTGCAGTCACTAAAAATTCCTAGAAGTCTCTTCAAAAATAAAAATACTAGAAAAATTGAAATTCATGGCTTCTCAGATGCTAGTACACAAGCATATGCGTATACATTATTGTTATTTATGACTCTAACACTTTCTCTTGTGCTCTTATCGCCTCTAAAAGCAGAGTGGCTCCACTCAAAATGGTTATCCTTCCCAGACTCGAACTTATGGGTGCTGTTATATGCTCAAAACTCACCCAACGAATTGTTAGTACCCTCAAAATCAAAATCCCACAGATTGATTCCATAAATTTATGGAATGACTCAGAGATTGTTCTAGCTTGGTTAAAATCACCTCCTTCACGTTGGACTCACTTTGTTACCAATAGAGTGGCAACAATACAAGAAATCTCAGAATTTATCTGGAGGTATGTTAAATCCAAGGAAAATCCTGCAGATATTTTGTCTCGAGGTATATCACCGTTAGAACTTTCGAATAGTACACTCTGGTTTAATGGTCCACATTTTCTGTCCCAAATTGATTTAGATCTCACCTTTTTCAACTCCAAAAACAAAATTAATCACGTTCTAGAAGAAAAAAAATCTCAGATTGTCCATCATATTCAAGTCTCTCCCTCGTTTCTAGATGAACTCATTCAACCATTCTCTTTATTTACAAATCTATAAAGAGTAATTGCTTCTTGCATAAGATTTGCTCATAATACCAAGAAACCATCAGAACAATTCTCCAACAATCTTTCTGTAAGTGAACTCAAATCGGCTGAACTCATAATTGTCAAACTCATACAAGATGACTCGTTTTCACAAGAACTTGCCCTTCTCAAAACTAAAAGGCCAATTACAAACAAATCCCTTTTGTCCATGAACCCCTTTCTGGATGAACAATGAAATGTTGAGAGTTGGTGGAAAGTTAAAATATGCCTCTGTACGATTTGACCAAAAGTATTCTCTTCTCTTGCCTTCTAGGAATCAGCTAGTGAAACTTATGCTAGGGAGGGAGCATATTAGATTGTGTCATGCTGGTCCACAATGTACACTCTCCAACTTCAGACTAAAATATTGGGCTCTTGATGCTCTGCGGGAGATCAAAAGAATTGTTAACAGTTGTAAAATATGCTTCCGTTTTAAGGCTCAAACAGCATCTCAGCTGATGGCAGACTTGCCAAGAGAACGTCTAGTGTATTCGCAAGCATTTACAAATGTTGGAACAGACCTAGGTGGACCACACAATCTCAAATATTCCAAACTTCGTAAAGCTCCTATAACCAAATGTTATATTGTTGTGTTTATCTGTATGGTCACTCGAGCATGCCATCTGGAATGTGTCTTCAATCTTACCACAGAATCATTTCTGCTCACCCTCAAGCGTTTTATCAATAGACATTTCTTGTATTTTTTGTAAGTGTGTAAAGTTTTATATAATCAAGCCCTTCTTCTCCACTGTGCATGTACTCAGGGCCTCGTGATCGATTGGGGTCCCCTAGATTACTAAATGTTAACCGAATCGGTTATCTAGGCACGGAGAAGATATATGTGAAATATAAAATCCTTTATCGATATAACTGATATCGTACGTGTTAATCTAAAACAGCGATTATAACGATTAAGTTCATATAGAAACATTAGTCAACGCTGTGGCTTGAAAACTCTAATGCCTGGTTGCACCAACATATCTTAAGCTTAAGGCGTGCCTTAAGCTCAACTTACGAAACATACGCGTTGCACCATTGAGCCTTAGGTCGATTTTCAGCTTAAACCTATCTTAATCTCTATTCTCAGCTTAAGCTGAGTTTAAGATAAGATGAGCAATCTAACCTCAAAAAATTGAAACTGTGGTTCCCTCCTCTAATCTATGGTTTGGTTTTGTTGTGAAATATAGATAACACATTTATATTAAAAATAAAAATGGATATTAATTTTGTTGATTTAATAGACAATGTCGACATTGTAGACGAAGAACGATTACCACTATTTGCGAATATCCCTCGTAAGGTATTTGTTCGTAATAATCCCTTTGATAAATACGGGGATGCAGAATTTTTTGTACGATTTCGTCTAACAAAAGAATGTGTCCTGCATATTTTGGAAATTGTGGAACCACAATTAGAATATATGCATAATTTGTAAGTAAAAAAGCTTTATTTATTATAAATAAATAATAATAAAATAATATAAAAAAAAATAAAATAAAAAAAAACATAAATGGTATCAAGTAGGAGTACAAAAGTGAGATTGCTTTGATTGTATTTATATTTACAGGAATAATTCCCTCAGTCCCATCCATCAACTATTGGTAACTTTGAGGCTGTATGCCACAGTAATGCATTTGGTCGCAATAGGTGATTTTATAGAAGCTGACAAATCTACTATATCTAGGATTGTGAAGAGAGTTACAGGATGCTTGGCATCTTTACGGCCTGATTATATTAAAATGCCACAAACTGAACCAACCATAAATCAAAGACAACAGCAATTTTACGAAATTGCTAGATTTCCTAGAGTCATTGGGGCGATTGATGGTTGTCATATAAAAATAATTTGTCCAGGTAAATATAAATCAAAATTCAAAAAATAACCATTGCAAAATGAAATGTTTTTGTAGGGGGAGAAGATGGTGAAATCTATAGAAATAGGAAATCATATTTTTCCATAAATGTGCAAGCAGTAGCCAGTGCAAATTTTTTATTTCAAGACATAGTAGCTAGATGGCCAGGTTCTGTCCATGATTCAACTATTTTCAATAATAGCAGGATAAAACAGAGATTTGAAGAAGGAGAATTTGGAAACAGCATCTTGTTAGGTGTCTATACTTTTAATCTACTGTAATTTACTTTGATACATCATAAATCCTACAAACATGTTGCACCCTTGATGATAAAAAATATTGTGGGCCAAAATAAAATATGTTCACATCAGTTTACCATCATAATTTTTATTTTAGGAGATAGCGGATATATGGTGCACAACTATCTACTGACTCCTTTCTTAAATCCTACTACGGAAGGCGAAAGGCAATACAACATAAGCTTAGTTCAAAGTAGGGTAAAGGTGGAAAACACATTTGGTATTTGGAAGAGGTGGTTTCCTATTTTAGCATATGGTTGTCGTTTAAAACTTCAAACAACTTTAAATATTATTGTTGCAACTGCAGTATTGCATAATATTGCACAATTCAATGGGGAACCTGAACCTCCTCTTGATAATGTTAATGCAGAAGAATTTGAAGAACTTATACAAAATGGTAATATTCCTGCAGCACCGGTCCCTAATAATGTTGTTAGGGATTTTCGAAAGGAACTTGTAGACAATTATTTTAATATAATATAAACACCATAAACATTATTTAGATATAAGGAACTGTAGCTGTAAGTATGATTTCTTAAGCTTTCCAATTTATTGCTAGTATGTGCATGGTAGTGAATCCTAGTTTTAAGTTAAATGTATATATTTATTAATAATCATCCATCATGTGGATTATGAATGTTGCTTAAACTCGATGTTAAAGAAACAAACAGAAATAATTTGGTTTATGATTTTCGGAATCGTGATTACTTTGCGATTAACAACTTCCTTGCTTCCATAGACTGGCAGATATGTATAGTTAATGATTTTGAAGTTGCTACAAAATTATTCTATGAAGTTTTCTCTACCAAATAACAACAACCTATACATACCTATCCATCCATTATATACCAACTTATTACAAATATTTGTCCTTCTAAGATTACCATAACTGATATTTTTAATGGCATAAATGAACTGCTTAATAAGCTTACTGCTGGTCCAGATGGTGTGACTAATTTTTTATTAAAAAAGTATGTCTGTACCCTTGTAATACCATTTGTTATATTGCTTAATAGATCTCTAGAGACCTCTATGTTTCCTTCTTCATGGAAAGAAAGTTATGTTGTTCCTATATTTAAAAATTGTCAGAAAGACAATATTGTCAGACAATTGAAAATTATCATAGCATTGTATACAATCTGCAATCGCTAAGCTCTTCAATAGTCTTATAGCAAAGCAACTTTCTTGGTTATGTAAAGGCTTAATATCTCAATCGCAACATGGTTATCATAGCAAAAAATCCACTGCAACAAATTTGGTTTGCTATCAATCTGATATATTATCTCATATGGAAGACTGTAAACAGGTAGATGCAATATACACAAATTTTTCCAAGGCATTTAATTGTATGGATCACCAAATACTTTTGGGCAAATTAATTAATGTAGGCTTTCATGTCAGGTTTGTTGAATGGATTAAAAACTGTACATCTGGGAGACGTCAAAGAGTCAATATAGGTTGTCATCTATCTGACAGTATCACGGTATCATCTGGAGTTCCTCAAGGAGGCCACACTTCTCTACTTCTTTTTAATATCTTCGTTAACAACATCACTTCCTGTTTCCTAAATAGCAAATGTCTAATGTTGGCAGATGACTTGAAATTTTGGAAGGTTATAGACAGTTTAAAAAATCAAGCCTTGCTACAAAATGACTTAGACAGACTACAAATTTGGTGCAATCAGAACAAACTCCACTTAAATGTAAAAAAATGTTGTTTTATAAGTTTTTTTCATAAAGTCAATAGAACTGAAACAAGCTATACTACTAATAATCAGCCACTGAATTATGTTTCTTCTATTCGGGATTTGAGTGTAATTTTTGATGAGAAGCTTACTTTCTGTGACCATAAAAACTCTATTTCAATAAAGGCATATAAACTTCTTAGTTTCGTTATTAGGAATTGCAAGTATTTCTCCATTAATTCAACAAGATTAGTGTATTGTTGCTTAGTTAGAACTATTTTGGAATACTGTCCAGTTATTTGGTCACACTATTTTCAGAATAATATTGATACCATAGAGTCCAGCATAAATTTTTGAGATATTATGCTTACCACATTCACACACTACTATTGAAGATCATGATTATTTCTGTATTGAACAACAATTATCTTTACCCTCACTCAAGAACCATAGTGACATGTCAGGAGCTATATTTATATATATATATATATATAAGATCATACATGGATTTATTGATTGTCCAAACCTGTTAAGCCAGATTAACTTTAATGTTCCCCATCAAGCTCTACAGTACCACAATGTTTTCAATATTTCTTTCCACAGAACAACCTATGGCATTCACAACCCATTGGATAGATACATGGGGCTATTAAATGATCGCGATTTTGATATTTTCAATATAAGTTTAACTCAGTTAAAAGATCTCTTGCTTTGTGATATGTATATTGGGATTGTTGAATTTTCTTCTTGTTTGTTTTTTTAGACTGTAAGATTTTTAGTCTTTTTTTTTTAAACTTTTTAATATTGATTTTATATTATAAGTAACTTCAAGTTTTGAATCCTAACTGTGATATTGTATATTGTAATTTAAACTGTTAATGGGGTTATCCTGTGTATCAAATAAATAAAATAAAATTTAATTTTTTTATATCACCTGATATCATAGTTTATTGTCATAAAGAAAAACTCATTAAGTATACATTTCAGTAAATGACAGCTTTGCCACTGTTTAAAGTTTGTTGTATTTTTGTTAGAAAAGGTCAACAACCACCATAATCAGCCATATAATATAGCAAAACCCTTATAATGTAGATTATGCTATTGGTTGATTGAGATAGGTGGTGATCTTTTTGAGAAAAAGGTACAAGAAAACTAAATGGTCAATTACTGTAATGTATACTTAATGATTTTTTGTTATTAACGTTTGACACAGCATTTAAAAAATATACTTATTTAAATCACAGAATAATAAACAATCAGAATGCCCACTCTCGATGGAAAATTAAGTACATGCATCTCCTTCGCGCAGACGTTCCGCCATGTGTTAGAGGGAACCAGTATTGTTTATGTGGTGTACATAGAAAAATTAACCCGGTTTAATTGGCTTACGGCAATCATAATATACATAGGGGAGAGTGTCAATGAAACGGACAGTTCACTTTAATGACCCAGTACATTATTATGTTGATTTGAAATACCACAAACAATTTATTAAACACAAATTTAATACTTGCGCTTCATTTGTATAACACGCATACCTCAATAGAAGATTTTTTTTTGAATACTTTGATGTAAAGAATAAAATGAATTTTGTCCGTTTCGGCCCGCCGATGCCTTGAAAAGGACATACGGTGCTTTGAACCGGACAGGGAAGCTAATATGCGTCTAATTTGCTTTCGAATATTGTACATGCTTTGGGAATACCACAAAATAATTAAAGACACGTTTTAAGTAACTTTTTATTTACTATGTTGCAAGTATAGGTGAAACGAAATGCTCTTAAATAAAAAAAAACAGACTTGCACAAATCGAAAAAATTTGTGTGATCAAAATAACAAAAATTTGCCTTTTTTTAATTCAATAAAATTTTAACTTGGTAAGTACATACTTAACACGGGATAGAGTCATGAATAATATGGGATAGTCATGAATATTCAGTTACAATTATTGCAAAAGAAATTAAGAACTCCTTTAAGACCACAAGTTTCATGAGCCCAATAGTGACAAATGAAACACTGCAGCCAATCGATTTTGCTTGAGGCATAATCACCTTTACAAACCGTACACAGTTCTTGTTTATTGTCATTATTTGTCATATTCTTCTTAGTATACAGAGATAAAGAAGCTTCATCATCACTTGAATCGTGTAACGATATGTTTGTATCCGATTCTTCTGTTGTGAATTCATGGTCTTTAGCACTGTGTAACTTTCTTTTTCTTTCATTTGATACTTTCCTTTTTTTGTATGAGCTTGACTCCCCAGACGTAGACTCCTTGCATATAATACTGTTCACTCTTTTCTTTGTTTCAAGTGATACCTTTCCTCTTTTCGCAAGGCTGCCTCCTTTTCCTCCAGCAATTTGTCCTTTTCTGGTGTATCAGTAATTATTGCTGTTTTCCCTTTACGAGGTCGTTGACTATCTGTTTTTCTAGGTGGAGCTTTTGGGTAGGGTCTGATTTGTTCCGGAGTCAAAGATGATCCACATAATGTCTCTGGATCTTGAACTGGTAGATCAGCATGTAGTATAGAGTTAGATGAATATGGTTCGATATTACTTGAACTATTGGTAATCGGTGGAATAGAATCATACGGACGGTCTGTCACAGAGCATGACAAGAAGTCATCGACAGAAAATATATTACGGTTGAATGGATATATTCCAGTTTTTGAAAATCCTTTTAATATATTTTGCATCGAAAATCCATGAACGAAAGCTTCATTGGCGAATTGAGCTACTTCATAAATAGTAACAGTTTTGCCTGGGTGGGTTAACATCCATGCATTCATTGCGGATCGATATCGTGTCTTAGAAGGACCAAAAACAGACACATCAGCTGGTTGCAATCGGTGACTACAGTGTGGAGGAAATGTGAGCATCACGATACTATTTTGTCTTGCAAGAATCACTGTATCCAACGTAATATGAGTTTTGTGATTATCCATTAATATTAAACAAGGAATGTCTTTCGAAGGTTTAACAAATTTAATAAAATGTTTAATGGCATTTAAAAAGGCATCTTCCGTGATCCATCCACTGGGGTTTGCTAAGCCAAGAGCACCTTGTGGTCCATCTTTCAACATTATGTCCTTGTAATGGACACGTAGGAAAACAAATACCGGGGGTATCGTGCCACCTGACGCATTAAGAAAACCGAGCATTGTTACTAAATTCCCTCTTTCGGCGGACGTCACTTGTCCTACTTGCTTTGAGCCCTTAACAGCTATTACCTTTGGAGGATTTGTCACCGTACTACAACCAGTTTCATCTAGGTTTCAAATCATATGTGGCAGAAAGTTGTATTTTTTTAAAACAAGCTCTAAATTGTCAAAAAATTTATTGACATTCTCGGGATTAAACGAAGTGGCTCTCGATAACGACGTATTTTCTGGTTTTCGGACAGAAAGTGTGACATTTCTTTGTAAAAAACCATGAAGCCACTCCTTTGTTGCTTTTTCCTGTTTTGTCCATGCATCTGGCGTATTGATTTGGCGTATTGAAATGCAAGTTCTCGTACCTGTACAGTTGTTAATCCGTAACACATTTTAGAGCACGTCTTAAGGTAATCTGCAAGCATCTTTTCTTGTTCACAGGTGAAAATGCGCCTATTGCCAATGTTGGGTAGATGGGTCGTACGGTGTATCTTGAGCTTGGGCTGATTTGCATAAATCAGCTAAATAAGATTTGGAAATGCCGTAAGCCTTAGCTACTGATCTAACTGATTGACCTTTATTCAACACTTCTTTAACAGCTAAATTGATTTGAGAGCTTGTAGGGCGAACCCGCTTTTTTTTGTTAATGTCCATACTCTAAAAGAGAATAAGTAGATGTTATTTTCCTAACTTATTTGAGATTTCAATGAATACCTATTAATTTGTATGTTTTGTGACTGTTGGCTTGTGGCATGTTTACATTAGAAGTTGTGTTTATGGGAATAAGCCACAATAATTGTAATCAAAATTCCATTTTTTACAATGACGTTTCGACTTCCAAACCGGAAATAGAGCGTTTCATTTTCCGCTAAACTAGGCTAAATAGATGCTTTTTTCTATTTTTTTTTGTTTTTTAGGTAAATTCTAACATTTTGAGAACAATTTCCGGTTTGGAAGTCGAAACGTCAATGTAAAAAATGTAATTTTAATTACAATTATTGTGGCTTATTCCCATAAACACAACTTCTGACCTATTAATTTGATAATAGACTATTCGATGTTATGAAAAGGACACATCGACGCATTGAAACGGACGTCCATTTCAATAAATTATTGTCTGTCCGTTTCAAGACAATTGTCGTGTTTGTTTATTAACCTCAAAAAACCAAATAATTCTAATAGATTTTTCAAATATCTCTATACCTTTACGTACTTAATGCATACACAAACCATATTGTCTAATTATGATAAAGACATTAAACATAGTTTACCTGTGAAAGAGTTCACTTTTGACACAAAATATTTACTTTTTTATCTACAGAAACGATATTGAAGGTCACGCACTTGTTTACGGCGGAATCAAGATGTTGGCTTTGTGGCGCAAGGAAGTGGAAGTATTTGTAACCATAATGCGTTCGGTTTAGTCAGAGTGGCGTGGAGTTCCGAAATATAGCGATTGTCCGTTTCATAACCTGTCCGTTTCATTGACACTCTCCCCTACTATACAATTATATTAACATTGTTAAATATTTATTAAACATAAATATAAACAATTACATAACCTCACAAATCATATGTCTGTGTTATGTGTTTCCTTCTAAAAAATGGCGAAAAACTTCAAAGGCGGCATCTGAGAGTGGGCATTCTGATTGTTTATTATTCTGTGTTTAAATTAGCATATGAACATAAAAAAATCTTAAGAATGCTTTAATTTCTTTTCTGCGAGTTGTCTTTCTATATCATACATTGTTTCTTTGTGTTCATATTCTAGTTGAAGTAGTCTCCGCTTATTTAACATTTCGTCTCTAAGCATATCTGCCTGTATTTTTAAGACTTTAACTTTAGCCTCTTCTACAGCACAATTCCTTTTTACTGGTCTCCTTTTTTGGACCCACTGCCGGTTTGCCCTTCTCTTCTGAATACTGCTGTCTTCTACATTGGGTTCTTCTACCACAAGTTCTTCCACACCACTTATATTATGGTTTTGGTTATATTCTGGGTCATTGTCACTTGCCATATATGTGTTTGTAGATGCTGAAATTTTTTTACAATACTTTATTATACCATTTTTAACATGATTTGATAATTATTTTTACTATTGATAAGAAACTTGTACATACATTGAGACAAAGGGTCACAGTCGTTCTCATTGTCAAGACCAGATATTGTTTTGGTATTAATAACTTCTAAAATAATTGTCTCCTCTATATCTTTTGCCTCTGGAGCTGGAGGTCCCCCTCCCGTCTTATACAACTGCCGTCGTGATTCTGCAGCCTTCTTTCTGCAGTCTTGCTTAATGTTTGACCACTGCTTCCTCAAAGAAGATTCATCTCGGTGAACATGTGTTAGCTAAAAATATATTACAATACAATTATCGAGTTACACTATTATTTCTTATTACAATTAATATATGATGCAAATTTAACATAAAATTTTCTCAAGGCTCTATTAGAATAACTTTTATTTTTTAAAAGTGAAACTGGAACAAACCATGAAGTGGAGATATCCAGGAGTGGCTCTAGTATACTGTTGAACACAAAGCATGTGGTGTTCGTGTGTATTAAGGTATAAAAAAAGCTAGCCCTATACTCCGCACAGATCAGAGATAATGTAAGTCGATAAAACCTCACCAGCTACAGGGGTCATGTAAGATGCCCCATTTTCAGTTTTTATTAATCAAAAAGTTATAGGTCTATTGCATTTACCTTTATAAATACCATAAGGATTGTTTTTTAATACGGATGTCCTTTCAATGTGTTTATGTGGCCATACAATGTTTTTTAACAACTTTTTATTAAACTGATGATGGAATGATTCAATTCCGAAAAGATCTTCTTTAAAATAAAAATTTTAAGCTTTTAATAAGCATTTTTTTTACCTTAATACACACGAACACCACGTGCTTTTTATTTTTAGTGATAATTTTGCTAGGCCAGGGGAAATATATTAATTAAGTTGTTTAGTGAACACACTTATTAAATATCAAATCATATATTAGAACTTACCTTTTCGTTAAATTGTATTGTGATATGTTTCCACGCTTCATCTTTTTCCTTATTGCTCACAGCATTAGTGGATTTATTTTCTATGATATCTTTGTTTACCTGTACTAGATGAATAAGTAATTTGTTTTCATCTGGAGTATAATTAATTCTCTTTTTTTCCATTTTTAAAATTAAATTAAAAGTTTGTAAATGCTGAAACGAAAATTGCGCGGGACTAAATAAAGTGTAAATAAACCTCAAAGCGCCACTTCAATAATTTACAATTGACAAGTTACATGGTTGTCAGTGTTGCCACGTAGTTAAGACGTGCTTAGATAAGAATCGAAAATTATGGTGCAACGTAAGTGAGAGTTAAGCATGACTAGCACGAGTTAAGGCGGCCTTAGGACTTAAGCGGAGTTTGGCTAAGCAGAACTTAAGATGTGTTGGTGCAACCAGGCATAAATTTCCAATAGTTGAGACACAGTTACAAAGAAGTTGCTGAAATCTATTATGAAGACGTACACGAGAAGTTAGGAATGGAATGTCTGCATTTAACAGAATACTTGGAAGGCACTAATAGTATCCTGGAAATATATTATTTTTTAAATGGGAAAAAAATTGAAGACACCTTTCTTGGTGCTACTATAATATGCAGTCTACCTGTCTATCTATTATAATGTACAAAATAAGTCAATTTTGTGACTGATTCCCAACTAAAATAGTAAATTAAGTGATACCAAAAAATAAATTGGCCAGCTTGAGAACATGATCTAGTATCTAATTTTCATGATGTGCCGAAAACAATGGGGCTCTACCAAGAGACTCTGATTTGACTTCCTTTAATAAATTTTTAACCTTAAGTTTTCTCCACAATGTAGCTTCTGGTATTGAAAATGCCCTTGCACTTCCCGAATTTTACGACCATCTCTACAAATTGCATTCAATGCTGCATTAAGAGCTGCTGCAGAAAATGATCCTCTCTGTGTTTTTCGTATATATTTTCCCATTTCTAAAAAAGAAAAAATGCCTCAAAATGCAAAATAGACACTAAATAATAAATATTCTATACTCCATTGTTATTTAAGGTAATGAACTGAAAAGGCAAAGATGAACTATAACAGCAAAGATGACGCAGTCTGCGCCAACTTAGCCTGTTCAGCATAACCTACAAAAAATGGTTATCAAAATTATCCATCATCAAATATTTAACAGATAAATCCTCGCTAACTGAAAATAAATATCACCTACTCCCATGAATATGAAGAAAATCCAATGGAACCATTTTTAAACAACTTACCATTAATATTCGCAGTGTCAAAAATAACAAGAAATCAACGTGTATCGCGTTACTCCGCCTCACAGATACTAAACAGTACGAAAGCTGACCGATGAAGTTTTAAAGTAATAGTAGTTTCTAAAGGAGGGCGCCACGGGTATAAAAACTGAATTTAGTGAAGTACTTGATAAAATACAGAGGTGCGTCATCTTAGACGCTGCGTCATCTTCCCCGTCCTTCCCCTATATAATTCTTAGAAGACACAAACATATTATTAATGTAGTTAATGTTACAAGAAATGTAGTATTCATGAGATAGGTTCATATTTAAGATAAAAATATTACAATATGATTCAGTTTATTCTTCTAATTCCCAAAAATAAATAATAAAGGAAAAACAGGTACTAATTTAGAATTAAATTACCAAATGGAAAAAAAATCAAGAAAGCCATGGAATCAGTTTAGGTATAAAATTCACAAAAGACACAAAATGAAGTACATAAATTCTTGGAAGATACAAAATGATAATTAAAATAAGGTCAAAAAAATATAAACATAATAACATAACAAGACTTACCATATGATTTCATTTGTTTAAATTCTGATTTAAAGCAAATCATTTAAATTTCTAATATTGCCGTATATATACTGCAGCACTAAGTGTTATGATTGATTTATTGGATACCACCACTGGTTTACCCAACAAATTATCCTGCAATTCCCATTTTCCATTTCTTCTGAAGCAATAGGCTTTAAAATGTCCAGGGGTATAAGCTATCACTCCACTCAATCTAAAAATATAAAAATTGCTTTAGTGAAATATGTGATAGTAAATAGTGGTTTATTAATTGTTTAGTTGTTTGCTTTTTAATTGATTGCTTAGACATTTTGGTTGTAGCTGTTAATATGCTGTTATATCAAAAATTTAATATTTTTGTGTTCATCGTGGAGTGGGAAATAACACAATGGCAAAATTGGAACTGCTTTTGTTTGACCATTAAAAATTTTTAGTTCAAAAGACCTTTTCAAAATAAACACATTTTTTTATAGTTGTCAATTTTTTTCAATATTTTTCTAAAGCCAATAAAGAAATTCCAACTTTAAAATAAGTATTGCTAAATTCCATTATACAATAGTTACAAAATTAAAATATTACTTAAAAAAATGTATAAAAATAAATTATTCATTAACTGAATTGATAATTATTAGCTGCAAATGTGGCTGCCTTTTCTAAGTCTTCCAAACTACAGCTAATTAATTCGGAAATCAAATTCTTCCCCAACTCTAACTCCACATATATGTGGTGGTTGTATACCCTGTTAACCCCACAAACCTGATGACAATGATGGCAAGAAGATTGGAAAATTGTGGACATTTCTTGTAGATGATTTCCTAAGAATGCATAGCCAAGTTCGCCTAATTTTTGTTGATCTGTGACACATATTGTTAGGATGTTGGTGGAATAAGTGTTACAATTCACACAAGAATATGTGTCGAACCCACTAGGGCAATCTTGAAAACATATACTCCAAATTGACGCCGCTGAATCATATAAATCTAATTGGTGGGGGAAAAGCTGGCATTTATTCTCATATGCAGTAGATCCTGTTTTGTTCGTAAAGATGGACGTTAGTAACATTGCCCTTTCTTTATAGATTGGGTCAATAGTTAAAGCTTTTATGAACTTCAAAATAAATATCACCGTTTTTGATGGACTCATTTCACAGAAAGCATAATAGGCTGGATCATCTACTGCCGCTGTTGCCAGAATTTGAATGATTGAATCAAAAGGGCATGTATTTTGTATGTAATAGTGGATATCTTTTATCAGCGCTGGTCACAGATTGTTGCCATTTTTAAGAATATTCATTTTTCTTGTGCTTACATTTGATTTTATATTGTTATTAATAAAAGAAATACTGGGATGATTTTTAAAATAGAAGCCTTTTTTTTTCTTTTGGTGCCTTGTCTAAAATTTTCTCATCTATAGGGTTGTCATAGTCATTATCCTCTGGCTTCGATTTATTTCGCCAATTATCGTAAGTACCTGCGTCTTCGTTTAAGATTTCATTGGATGTATCTGGCATACTTTTATCTTCTGGTGTGCTATCGTGGAGTGGGAAATAACACAATGGCAAAATTGGAACTGCTTTTGTTTGACCATTAAAAATTTTTAGTTCAAAAGACCTTTTCAAAATAAACACATTTTTTTATAGTTGTCAATTTTTTTCAATATTTTTCTAAAGCCAATAAAGAAATTCCAACTTTAAATAAGTATTGCTAAATTCCATTATACAATAGTTACAAAATTAAAATATTACTTAAAAAAATGTATAAAAATAAATTATTCATTAACTGAATTGATAATTATTAGCTGCAAATGTGGCTGCCTTTTCTAAGTCTTCCAAACTACAGCTAATTAATTCGGAAATCAAATTCTTCCCCAACTCTAACTCCACATATATGTGGTGGTTGTATACCCTGTTAACCCCACAAACCTGATGACAATGATGGCAAGAAGATTGGAAAATTGTGGACATTTCTTGTAGATGATTTCCTAAGAATGCATAGCCAAGTTCGCCTAATTTTTGTTGATCTGTGACACATATTGTTAGGATGTTGGTGGAATAAGTGTTACAATTCACACAAGAATATGTGTCGAACCCACTAGGGCAATCTTGAAAACATATACTCCAAATTGACGCCGCTGAATCATATAAATCTAATTGGTGGGGGAAAAGCTGGCATTTATTCTCATATGCAGTAGATCCTGTTTTGTTCGTAAAGATGGACGTTAGTAACATTGCCCTTTCTTTATAGATTGGGTCAATAGTTAAAGCTTTTATGAACTTCAAAATAAATATCACCGTTTTTGATGGACTCATTTCACAGAAAGCATAATAGGCTGGATCATCTACTGCCGCTGTTGCCAGAATTTGAATGATTGAATCAAAAGGGCATGTATTTTGTATGTAATAGTGGATATCTTTTATCAGCGCTGGTCACAGATTGTTGCCATTTTTAAGAATATTCATTTTTCTTGTGCTTACATTTGATTTTATATTGTTATTAATAAAAGAAATACTGGGATGATTTTTAAAATAGAAGCCTTTTTTTTTTCTTTTGGTGCCTTGTCTAAAATTTTCTCATCTATAGGGTTGTCATAGTCATTATCCTCTGGCTTCGATTTATTTCGCCAATTATCGTAAGTACCTGCGTCTTCGTTTAAGATTTCATTGGATGTATCTGGCATACTTTTATCTTCTGGTGTGCTATCTTGTGACTCGTTTTTATTTCAACATGTCGAAACTCATTTAATAAAAAATGATTATTTAAAATAACTGATCCCCTTGATGATCTTGAAAATCAATTTTTAAAAATTTGTCGACTCTTATTAAATTTTTATAATTTGATAATACCCGATTTTTTTTTTTGTCATTAAAATATGCTTCTATATGACTAGTTGTTGCATGTCCTTGTTTACCTCGTAGACAAGCTGCAGACCACAGAGGGAATTCTACTGCAACTGTTTTAAAAAAGTCGTCTATGAATTTTTTATTGTAAAATCCATTGGCCTCCGCACCTTTCTCATCTATTTCTACAGCCGATTCTTGGATGTTGTTTATCCATGATTTAATGGCAGAGCTCTTTTCATAGTTAAAAAACGTGACATCGTTCATTTTACCGTCTTCTGACTTGCTCAATAATGTGTCAGTAATAGGATAAGAGCGATCACTGATCATTTGCTCTAATACATGCCTAATCTCTTTAACACTTTTCCCGTTCCGTAAAATTGAGTCACTGTATTGGTTTAAACAGACTGTACATAGCATTTTTAATATTATTTTAAAATCTTTTAATGTCTGTGCATCGATTAACAAGGATATACACAATAAGTAAAATTGTGTTATTTTATCGTTTTGCACTGCTTTTATAGAGGGCCAGTTGGCGATCATTTTTATAAAATGGGCAACATCTAATCTAACGTAAGTTGCCATTGCTGGACGCATTCTCATTATTGTATCGCCAGTTGCATTCAAAAAAGGTGTTTCGATATATGTTTTTATATTTTGCTCATTAAAGGCCAACGAGACTGCGTTGATTAAAGCTCTAGAATAATCGCAGGTTACTTCGTCTAGCTTTGGAGCTCCCATCCTAATCCAATTTTTCAACCACAACTCGAGCAATATTGTACTTTGGTCATGAGTTAGTTGTTGATATTGTTACGATTTTAAATGTTATGGCGTATAAAACTGTAAATATTTTATGACTAATTCTTTTTTATTGATTCTCGTAATTTCTAGGTCAAAAATCTACCTGACACCCTTTGGGTTCCGTTCGCTAAAAAAACAACAATCGAACTTTCTGGGGACGAGCCGATAAAAAACATACCAGTTTTGAGACCAATCGCTGCTCTGTCTAGTCGAGAATGCCATCGAACCTTCCACGATGTTCCATTTTAACACATGATTTCATATAAATAACGGAAGATTTTCATTAAGCGGGCAGTCAACAAGAAGAAATTATTTGTAATTAAGTGTACAATAAATTAGTATAAAATAAAGACTTTTGATAAATTATCGTGAGTTTTAATAAATTAGAATAAAGACAATAAATTAGGACTAATAAAATCATTATAGTGGTGTGCAAAAGTGAGATACTTTAAATAAATTGGTGAACATGACTACGATTTACGAGCTCACAGTTACGAATTTAAGAAGGCATCTTGAGGACAGAGAATTAGCTTCTACCGGAAAAAACGGCTGAGTTAGTACAACGACTAAAGAAGGCTTTGGAGGAAGAGGGTTTAGATCCGGAAACTTATATATTTAAAGATGCTGTCATCTCGTCGATTTCGAAATTAGAAAACAAAGTTTCTGACGATATTTCGAAAGTTTCTTCCGATGTAGCCAAAGTCTCTGGTGATGTAGCCAAAGTTTCCTGTTATATCGCATCATTAGAAAACAAAGTTTCCGGCGACATCGCTTCTTTAGAAAGCAAAGTTTCTAACGAGATTTCTTCTCTAGAAAGCAAAGTTTCTGCTAACATCTCTAAAGTCACTTCTGAGATGTCTGACCTCGATGATAGAGTGTCTTCGTTAAAGGACCAAGTTGCTGCCGATATGTTGGCCTTCGAAGAGAAGATAAAAGAGATGGAAAGGAAGATGGAGGAAACAGGGACAGCAGAGAGAGAAAACAATCCAATTATAGCAGAGACAAAAGAAGACGAGACGAAATGTAAGTTGGAAACACGGCCGAAATTTGAAGGAAGTGGAGGTTCTGTTCATGTCAAAGTCCCAACTTTCGACGGAAAATCGTCATGGAACAACTACATGAAACAGTTCAAATCAGCTGCAAGAGCGAATGAAAAAGATGAATGAATGGTCTGAAAAAGAAAAGGCTGTAAAGCTGACTATCGCTCTTCAAGGAGATGTCTACTCTTGAATGAAGTTTAATATAAAAGTTGTAAAGCTGGAAGCAGACAAATCACCTTCTGACTCATCCCACCAGTAATTTGCACATTCGCGCGATGCCAAATTATAAATTGTAAAATTATGCACAGCTAGTGTTGTTTTGTAATAAAGCTTATTTGAGTTAATAACTGAACATATTTTAACTGCTTGCATGTCCATGCAAACAGCGTAGATAGAACCTTGAATGGCTAGTTGCTTGTCTGCGTCTTTTTCTTTTCTTGCTGCATTTTTTCTCAAGATATCGCATCGATCTTTACGTGGTTTGTACAGTGAGATATTCATGTCAGAAAAAATGTTATGAATTAATGTATTGCTGACTATCATGTTATCTTCGCAATATTTTCTATACTCTCAATATATATCCTGTTTGATCTGAAAGAACTGCTCCAAATATAACTTTGAGGTTTCTTTTCTACAATAGTGTGAAGGCACCTTCGCTAAGTTGTTAAAAAATTCAATTAAATTTTCTCATTTTAATTTGTTACTATTTGAAATGCATCTTTGGTTAACGGTAGACGAGAATGAATGTTCGTGTTCGAGTCCGTGTTCCATTCCTTTTAACGAATCGTGTACCATATCTTCTTTGAGACCAAGTGTGCTCAAATACATTTTTTTGCATGCTCTGAATTTGACATTGTCGTTATTCCTTAAATAGTAGTAATAAGTGCCTTGTCTTCCAGATCCGTGTGATAATTCTCTTTGCGGTCTTAACATCAATACTTTGACGTCATCAGTACTGCATTTTTGATAGCCGATGTATTGTTCGCCGCACATTCTTTTATTTTTTGTCACACTTCTCTTTCAATTTCCTGGGTTGAACCCTTTTCTTCTTTTCTTATTAACGGAAGACTTGGTCACTGCATTTTCACTTTCATTTTTATTTACTTCTAAGTGACAGTGTCCTTCAGTATCTTCTATTTCATTTAGGTCATCTGCAACAACTAAAGACAAAAAGAGCTTAAATTTTTACATAATAAAATTGTATCTGTGCTTGGTCATGTAAGATATTTTGGTCATTATAAAATACAGGATCTTATCTGTCAGAAGCTCCTGACAAAAATCATCTTGAACAGTAAAACCAAGTAATCCATATGACTATTATTATTACCATTTGTCGGATTATCTAATGATTTATTAGGGTATGTATGAAAAGATGTGTTTCTGTCTAATTCACTATCATTTTGTAGATTGCAGTTAATGTTGTAATTTATGGATAAAACGTCTTGTTCATTACTTTCTAAAGTTTCAGTGTTCATAGTCATCATAACTAATTTTTTTCACGTGATGTTTTGATTCTGAAAATAAAAAAACAGCATGTAAATAACCTGTAACACACAATTATTTATAAAGGGGTTTAAGTAATAACCTGTATCATCTTTAATTGAAGAAATGTTATATTTTCTTATTAGTATTAAATAATTTCTTATTTCTTAAACAAACAAAAAGCAGTTACTTACCATAAATGATGCCATCGTCAAGGAAAAATCTCGTTTTTACACCAATTTGACCCTAACATAACAACATGCATAAGAAACTAATAGGATACGGGTTATTACACGGCGCCAAATGGCTGTAGTAGATACAGCATATTAGAAACATGAGATTCGAAGACTTTGCAATTTTATTTCAGATTCGGGATTTTCTTAACAGATAGAACATTCCTTCTTTATCATTATGGCGCAAAAACCTAAAATTTGATTTTTTTGTAGATACGGGGTATTAGAATGGGACCGTCGATATATTCTGTATTGGCAATTGTGCAGGTGTGTCATCTATATCTACTCCAAGGATATTCGCTGCGAGACATCAAAGTTTCCGAGGTACATTTACGTTGTAAAGTCTTTTCTTCATATGTGGCGTGTACAGTGCAATGCCTAGTTCTTTTAAAAAATTGTAACGGGATATTTCTTTTCCTCGGGAAAACTGATATATTATTCGGCTGTTTACACCAAACACATTTAAAATACAGAGAAAAATTCCCATAGGCCATCGACGGTTCCTTCGAGAAGTGGAATATGTTGCACATTTTTCGTCCAAAGCATCTACACCTGCTTTGGTTTGGTTATAAAACATAATTATTTCGGGTTTCCCAGTGCTCTGATCAACAGTACTGTCGTGATGCATTGATGATATTAAAACAACAGATTTTCCCTTTTTTGGGACATATGATACCAGAGTATTGTCTGATGTAAATCCGAACTCTGAAGAACTAGCAGGTCTCTTTCTGTCGGCCATAAATTCTGGAGGAATCATTCTTTTATTTTTCTTCACTGTACCTACATATGTAATTCCTCGTTTTCTTAACTCGTTGGTTAAATCCATTGATTTGTACCAGTTATCTGCAGTGACATTACGGTTGGACTTTTCAATACATTTTATCATTCGAAGAACAACCTCAGTTGGATGTGAAATTAGCGATTTTTGTTTCTGTTGGAGAATTTTTCCTGTATAGACCTCGGCGTTATACATGTAGTGTGTTTGGGAATCGGCTAAGATCTGCACTTTTATACCATATTTCGCAGGTTTATTAGGTATGTACATTCTAAATGCACACTTTCCCCTGAATGGTACCAGCATTTCATCTACTGTTACGTGAGGACCTGGAACATAGTTCTGTTGGGAGTTTTTTACAAATTTTACAAAAGTTTCAAATAGGTTGGATATACAGTGGGTGGCCAAATTATTAGGAACAGTAAAAGATTTCTTAATTTTAACTGATTTTTTTGCAATTTGTTGGCTTTAAGGCTTGCATTTATTTTTTGTATAAGAGATTGAGAAATTAGGGTCACAAAAACATTAAGTTTTGTTAGTAAAACCATTTATTTTTTTCGCAAATTTTTTTTAACATAGGGTAAAGCACACAGTTATTGGACAGTTAAGCTTTTTTGTTTTTAATGTATTCATAAAATTATAACTTACAATTATTTGCTGACAAACTTGGGTTTTCCTAAAAGATAAATTAATGCTCTTTAGACCTATGGTTTGGAAATTTAGTTAGACGTTTACCATTTATTATAAAAAAGAATAATACAAAAACCTGCAAAAAAATACAGTTATTGGACGATTTTGACAGATATTGGACATGTATGTGATAGTTATTGGACAAACACTAAAAAGGCGGTAAATACCAAAAAACCACTATTATTTAGGATTAGGTATTTATTATTTAAAAAGTTACTTTGACCTATTTTTATTTTAAGTACAAAATATTTACAAGATAGTCCATATTAAAAAATTATCATTACATATTTTTTTTTACAGCATCTTGGTAAAAACTATAAAGTTCGTCAATTTCTGCTTCCGAATTATCATCGTGTACACTAGTATTAGATTCTATGGAGCAATCACTATCAGATGCTTTGAAGCATGTATGACAAAGGAAAATCTCATCTGGATCATCTGGATCATCAGTATATCCACGATATACTGCCTATGTTTCGTTGGAATGCATTGTTCATGAAAAAAGAATTGACAAGTGTCACATTGGATTTGATTATTTTTGGATAGAATGGTACTTTTACATACAAAACAGCTTTTATTTTCTTTTAGTTTTTTTCTTACGGGAATTTTTCCTTTGACATCAGATTTTGTTTTAGCCATAACTTTTTCTTCTCGTTTTCTTTTTCTCTCCTCTTTTTTCTTTTCTTCTTTGTCTTTTAATTCGAGCTTCTTTTCAAACATTTCTTGGCATTTTTTTTTGAAGTAATTGCAAATGGAATTCTTTCAGTATTTCTCTTCCCTTTTCTCTTAGGACTTTCTGGAATTGTCAGATACTGCCCAAATAATGTTGAATCAATCCTACGAACCTTATTGCTTGTCTGAAAACTTGTTCCCGCACTATCTGTCAAAATATCTTCAGGTGTTTTCATTAAATTTACCACGGTTTTATTTATTAATGTATTTTCAGTTTTATTAGTTGATACAACGTGAGTATTATCCGTGGAATTATCTTGTGTCGTTAAATTACTTTCAGTCTTATTTCCTGAAACTTGGTTGGGCATATCCAATATTGTCGTTTCTTTTTCCATTGGTGCATGCACCAAAACGTCTACTGATAATATAGTTACAGAGTTAGTGTGTGGTGACTCTGGTTTCTCAGGTAAGGTAAACTGATTTGCATCTTGATGTTTCAAATCAATAGAGATTTCTTCCTGATCTGTGATTGTAATTTTTTTAACATCCATAATTGTATCTTCACTATTGTTTTCAGGTTGAGGATCTTTTATGTCATCCGAATTTGTTTTAATATTTTCATTATTATCTGTTAATGTAATTGTCACAGCATCATTAATTTTAACTTCATTACTATTTTCAGATTGTTTATTGAAATATTGCCAAATTTTAAATAGGGAAATAAACTCGTCACTGCCAGCTTTCGGAATCTGCTCATTTAACAATCGAAATTGAATTATCTTTTCTTCGCCAACAATATTGGTAAACGTATCATAATCCATCACTGAATCAGGCAATAAAGAAACTTTCTCAAAATGATTTTTTTCTTTCGTATTAGTTCCCAAACATTTTGAATAGTCAATTGCACTGGGGTTAAATGGAAACAGTCCGCAAGCTCTAAAGCCATTAATTAGTGTTTCAGGTTTTATACTTGTCTTAAGGGCTTTCTCCAGTACAGGTGCAAAACTAACCTTGTTTAGGACCTCTCCTGGATGTTTTTCATCCCACTGCCTAACACCTCGACGCCAAGCTTCTTTTAAAGGCCGAAAAACTGCCACATCACAGGGCTGTAAAATCCTTGTAGCATTTGGATATAGCACAAATATCTCTATTTGTAGTTCACTGCATAGAACGCTCAGAGCATAGTTGAGATGAGATTTATGTCCATCTAAAAAAAGGATGACGGGAAATTTTATATTGTTCCTTACAAGGTGGGGATGAAAAACGTTGGCAATGTATTCAAAAAACGTTTCACTCGTCATCCATCCGTTAGCGCTACGTCCAATTCCGCATTCTGGGTTTAGTGATTTTGAAATTTTTTCTGGAAATCTCATATATGGATAAATTATCATAGGCACACAAGTATCACCACTCGCTGAAAACGAAAACATAACGGTTATATATTTTTTTTGGAGATCCCCTATCAATTGCATAAACGTTCTTTGAGCCTCGTTGCGCAAATACTTTTCCAGTGGTCGGATTAATCTGAAACCCAGATTCGTCGCCATTAAAAACCCTAGACGGATCGGCTATTATATCTTCTAATCCTTTTTTTTTCTTATGTAATTATCAATTTCTACAAACCATTTTCTTATGTCATTTTCAGAGACGCACGCACTAGCTGACGTGACAGATTCGCTGGTTCTTTCTGAAAGTTCGTGATGCCTTCTTAAGAATGCCTAAAAACAAAATTTAATTTATTTAATGTAAAAGTCAATTTCTCTTAATTCTTACTTTGACCCACCCATCTCCAGGACAGTTATTTTTAAATGGATTCTTTCGAGGATTATCATTTAAAAAATTTTGCACACTGGCCTTCAGGTCGTTTGCTTTTCTGGGAAATCCCTTTCGTGCCATCTCTGTGATCCATCTTAAACAATAGAGTAAAATTTACATTAATAAAAATTGTCTAAATATTGTTCGATTACACATCTTACCTAACCAAAGTTTTCTCTTCATCTTCAGTAAGAATCGGCGAAGGACCACAAGTAGTTTTGTGCTCTGGATGTTTAATTCTAAATTCAATGGTCGATTTAGGTATTCTGTATTTTCGTGCAGCAGATCTGTAGGATTCCTTTTTACTCAGAACATCCTGCACAGCCTCTTCTATTTTATTTCTATCATATTCGCTTAACTTGGCATCTTTTTTACCTATGCCAGTTAGAATCACAGTTATAAGACACTAATAATTCAGTTATTGGACACCTGTCCAATAACTATTTATGACAACCTAAAAATAAAACAAAATTTATGGTATACTAAATACACTGCGACTAGATTAATGCAACACTATTTAAAGTATTAAATAATATACAGTTATTGGACACATGTCCAATAATAAAATTAGCTGCAAATTTTTGATACAGTTACGGGACACCTGATTTTTAGGTTAAGAACAAGATTTAAGTCAAATTACGTATAAACAACTTATTGTTCGCATATTTATGATCAGATACGACTCGCCAAAAATTCCATATAATTGTCGAAAAAAGATACCTTACATGTTCTTCAAAATTATGATTGTTAACAAAGTATTAAGCAATACTTACCAACTGCCCACGTGCACTTTTAACAATGAAATAAAATGCACATATCAAAGCGGAATGACAAGTGCCTTACTAAAATGGAGTAGTTTGAGGCGCTCTCGACATCTGTTGGTGAGTAGTTGTATTTCAATAATTACGAATCTTGTTTTTTTCATTTATAACTAAAATGTCCAATAACTATGTGATGTCCCATAACTATGGTGTTTACCCTAATATGACTAATTTTAATATTTAGTGATGCCACCCTTTGCTGCAATTACAGCTTCTACGCGTCGGGGCATGCTCTGAATACAAACTCCTGCGTTGTGTTTTAAGTTAGGGTTATACATATTCCATGTTCTTTGGCAAAAGTTAAAACATTAATGTTTTTATGGCTCGCATGCCCATCAAGCAACAGCATAACCTTGTCTTCTATAGAAGGATTAGAATATATTTTAAAATGTTTCATCCATGTTAGGAACACTTCGCCTGTCATCCATCCTATTTCCTGTGCTATTCCTAAAGTTCCTAAAGGCGCTTCATCTATTAATTCTTTTTTCCCATTTTTCCTGGGGAATATAAGTGTTGGTGGAACATAATTCCCCACTGAGCTAATGCAAGCAACCATCGTTATGTGCTGCCCTCTTTCCGCACTTGTAATTAGGCCCACTTGCTTCCGACCCTTGGTTGCAAATATTTTGCCGGGTTTTTGAACCGTGGATAGGCCTGATTCATCCACATTCCATATGCGTGTAGGATTAATTTTGTTATTTGTAATAGTATCCTCTAAAAGTTTTAAAAAATTGGCAATTTGCGGCCTGTTGAATGATTGCGCTCCTGCTGCAGACGTGGACTCGGGTTTTCTAAGGGATATATCGGGGTGTCTAGACCGAAACCCTCGTAACCAATCCCAACCAGCCATCTTAGTGGTTGTGTTAAATCGGTGTACTATTCCATTTCGATCTGCTAACTGGTAGGCTAAAGAACGAACGTCATCACAAGATAATCCAAACAAACTCTAGGAGTTTTATGTGTGTTACGAGGTCTCTTTCTAATTCTGCAGAGAACTTAGTTTCGTACCGGCCAAGACCTTTATTAGTACCTGATACCCGTTTATTCTTGTCTGATGCTCGTCTTCTTAAAGTAGCTTGGGGCACATTAAAAGTTATCGATGCTTTTAACCAGCCCATGTCTCTACACTGGACTGCCTGGATGGCTCTTTGCATTTGTACTGGATCCCAAGACTGGCGTGTACTTTTCCTTTCGTAGTGTCCCACCATACTAAAAAAGAAAAATACCATACATTAATATTCTACCTACCATATTATTATTAAAATTTATATGGGCAAAATGACATACTATGTCATTTTACCCGAGTATTTAATATGTCGTTTTACCAAAGTGTGAACAAGAACACGTTTTTTACAATAAATTTTTTGTTTAAACAAACAAAGCTTCCAAACATGATGTTTCTGTTAATACGAATAACAATACATACCTGGAACTAACAGAGATATAAAATTTTAAAGTTTTAAACGTTTTATAGTGAAGTATACGTCGCCTACCAAAATATTTTGGTACTCAATAAAGCACAAACCACCTTTTAACAAGTAGACGACTGAACTGATCGCAACGCCCGTTGGAACATCAATTATGCACCACGTGATGCTCTTGTATAAAACTTCTTAGCGCATAGCCATGTTGCCAAGTTAGAGATACACCGAATGTGTCATTTTACCCTAGTATGTCATTTTGGGCCAGGTTCCACTAAAGGTTTCAACTAACACCTAATAAGTACTTACTATCTACTCAGAGTCACTGTTATCACCAGTATCACTCTTATCATCTAAATTTATAGTTAATTTGGTGAATGCTGGTAAATATTTAACATAGTTATTTTCCAGTCCCATTACATGTTTTATTATATTTTTTCAGTTGGTTGCTGTGATTTTTGTGACTTCTCTTCTAATTAACTGGAAAACAGTAGACGAAAATTTTGGAGCAACGTTTCTTCTCCTTATATTCCTTTAAGTTGAGCCCATATTAACTCTATTGGGTTCAATGTACAATAATAAGGAGAAAATCTAAGCACAGTATGCCCGTTACTACGAGCACAGTTGTCAACAACATATTCCTTTTCGTACTGTTTACTATGAGCAACCTCCAACAATTGCTTTTTAATATAAGATGCCTCAAAATACAAAAATCTTTTGTGAATAAAAATTCCTGAATTTGTAATATATTCCAACTATTATTTGGAGTTTTTTTCATTAATCTTGAATGATATGATGCGTTGTTCATGACAATTACACTATCTTTAGGTAATTTCGGAAGAAGAGATTTTTCAAACCATGATTCAAAAATTTAACTTTTTCATATCGTCATGATATCCAGAGAGATAATCCGTTTTTAATTTGTTTTGCAGATATTAATAATGTATCTTCGACCCATCCATTTTCTACACCGCAGTGTAAAATTTATTTATAAAATTTATAAAATTTTATCTCTTTCCTTTATTGGGCTGTTCTGAGTTGAAACACATTTTGTTATTATTTGTCCAACTTTTTTCACGCTGGCATGAGTATCATACCAGATCTCATCTAAATAAGCAATATTTCGTTTCATTTTTCGATACTCAATTATCTGTCTGATATAATTGTTTCTTAAAGAAATTATTCTAGTACTTTCCATCAATGTCTGTCTCTTGTCTATAGTTTTGTACTTAAAATTTTTGGCTTTAAGAAATAATCGAAGTGTTTTGCTGAACACGAGAGAATGCCCTTTCGGACTAATTCACTTCAAAAGCTTTCAATAGTTGGAAACATATTAGCCGCATATATTTGGTATATTGTTCTAGTTATAGATTCAATTAAGTGCGGTTCTATTTTTCTGAATTTGCCACAATCTTTTCTCTTGTGTCTAGAAAATATTTCTCCTATAATTTTGTAGCAGGTTGCTTTGGGCACTTTGGCTAAAAAATATGTTTCTGCATGTGCCTCTGATTTAGAGAATTCAGCACACAGTCCTTCATAAACATTTTTTAGCTTACGTTTATCATCATCAGAAAGGTATTGAAAATGTCGTTTACGTTTTACTACACGCCTTTGTAAATCTTCCAATCGATTAGAGGGTTCCATTGTCTCTTCAGCTACAGAATTATTATCGCACCACGGACGCAATATTTTAAAATTATCAAACGTATAAAAACATAATCACGCAAAAACGTATCAAAAAAGTAAAAAACGTAAAATATAAAAAGTTTTCTTTAGAAAGAACACTGAAAAAAGGTACTACCAAATTAATTTGCGGTTCACTATTTGAAATTTGAATTTAACTGAACGCTGTAGCAGTTATGATTATACTAAAAATATTCTAGTCTCCCAAAAATCTGTTGGTTATATCCGCAATTTAAAAATAAAATATAAAAATGCCTACCTAAAGGTTTGTTCCAAGTCATGCAGAAACCGTACAGTGTACGGTAACGCTTCTGCGCAATACATAAAATGCGTTCCAACTGAAAATGGACCGTTCATCGTACCGTCCCTTTGGCGTTCCAACTCAACTCGTGATCGTTCAATGTACGGTTTCGAAACCGTCATTTCAGTACGCGGGCAAAACCTATTACCGTTTGGACTACGTTTGGACTGACCTGCGCATTAAGCGGCATCAGCAAAAATTCACATTTTAGTTCGCGCCTCGCGTGGCCGTTTTATTAAGTGAGGTTAAGTGTTTCAGCTTTATTTGCAAAGAATATAAGCTATTTGTATACCTTTTTTTTGTCATAATTTTTATAATTATATATAAAAATGTCTGATGAACATGATAGTGACTTATCTGACTTTGAAAATAGTGATGACGATTTAGAGTTACTACTATTGAGAGAACCTAAAGTAAAAGACCAAAATTATTTAGGTAAGGCACATTTATGAAATTGATCAAGAACATAACAGTTTTAATTTTAGATGAAATTGTGCCACAATATTCGGAAACAGTTTTCTTTGAACATTTTAGACTGTCAAAGGCAGTTGTGGAAAGTATCAGCATAAGGTTTGAAACCAGTAATCATTTTAATGGAAAAATTGGAAAATATGGAAACATATCATCTTTACATCAAGTAAGTAATTAGCGTTATAGAAATTTTCACTATAAAACAAATAAATTGTAATTGAAAATGTAAATAAAATATTAATTTTTAAATTCCAAGCAGTAAAAAATATATATCTCTTAAAAGTTTTTTAAGTTCTCACTCACTGCATTACATTTCAGTTAACTAATTATATAGTACTTAGTATTTAACAATTATCTAAAAGTATGGTTATTCCAATGTTCAAATATAGGTAATACATGTTTATAATAATGACATGAAAGTTGTAAATTGGACATATCACAAGACACTCTTTAGCTGAAAATGCTCTAGATATGCTAAGATAATCCTTGTACAAGGTAGTTCGTAAAGCTAGATTTATTTTAGGTTCTTATATATCTCTGGTATATAGGCCATCAAACATCAAGTTTTAGAGATGTTGCAGATCGGTTTGACATCAGTCTGAGTTCTGTGAACAGAATAATACTTCGCCTGACGTTATTTTTAAGTAATCTGTCAGCAGAAATTATAACCTGGCCAAATGAAGCTGAAAAACAGATCACTGCAAAATATTTCAATGGAAATGGTTTTCCAAATGTAATAGGAGCAATAGATGGCTGCCATATTAAAACTGACAAGCCGGAAAATGATCCAGATTCATATATCAACCGCAAAGGATATTATTCAATTCAAGTAAGTAAATAATATTGTATTGTTACAGAATAATTTGTGGCATTTATAGAACATGCAAATAGTGCTAATTCTATTTTAGATGCAGTGTGTCTGTGATCACAAAAAAAGTTTCTAGATGTTTTCAATGGCTATCCAGGGTCAGTGCATGACAGTCGTGTATTTAGGAACTCCCCCCTAGGGAATCAATTACGGGAAAAGTGTGGAAAATATTTTCTTTTTAGGAGATAGTGGATTTCCGTTAAAAGAAAATCTACTAACACCATATAAAGATAGAGGGCGATTGACCAGAAGACAGCAAAATTATAACATAAAGCTTTCAAAGAATCGCTATGTAATAGAGCATTGCTTTGGAATCCTGAAGCAGAAATTTCGCCAACTCTTTCACATAAAATTAAGGAGTGTCCAATTAATTGCACATTTTATAAGAGCAGCTTGTGTTTTGCATAATATTGCAATTGAAGATAGCTTCTTAAATGTAGAGTGCATAGAACCTACTGAAGAAGTTAACATAGAAAATGAAATACAGCTGCTGGTTGTGATGAAAATTTATAATCCGCCAATACTTGATTTTTCGATTTCCACGACTCTGAAAAGTGTTCTCAAAAGAGTTTTTAAAAAAATTTGAAAATAACTGTGACCAGCAACTGTGGCTTAATCCCTTAAAAACGAAACTGTCTAGATCTTTCAGTACCCACATATAGAATTTTATATCTTACTTTCATCTGTAACATCCTATCTTATGCTTCTATAGTAAGGTCGCCATACTATTTTAACCATATTTACACACACACACACACACACACACACACACACACACACACACACACACACACACACACACACACACACACACACACACACACACACACACACACACACACACACACACACACACACACACACACACACACACACACACACACACACACACACACACACACACACACACACACACACACACACACACACACACACACACACACACACACACACACACACACACACACACACACACACACACACACACACACACACACACACACACACACACACACACACACACACACACACACACACACACACACACACACACACACACACACACACACACACACACACACACACACACACACACACACACACACACACACACACACACACACACACACACACACACACACACACACACACACACACACACACACACACACACACACACACACACACACACACACACACACACACACACACACACACACACACACACACACACACACACACACACACACACACACACACACACACACACACACACACACACACACACACACACACACACACACACACACACACACACACACACACACACACACACACACACACACACACACACACACACACACACACACACACACACACACACACACACACACACACACACACACACACACACACACACACACACACACACACACACACACACACACACACACACACACACACACACACACACACACACACACACACACACACACACACACACACACACACACACACACACACACACACACACACACACACACACACACACACACACACACACACACACACACACACACACACACACACACACACACACACACACACACACACACACACACACACACACACACACACACACACACACACACACACACACACACACACCACACACATATATATATATACACGTTCGTGTATTTATTGTGGCATCTGTGAAATATCATGACAAATGGACACATGAACATAGGGTAATGCAAGATGATAAGAAAAATTCCCTGATGCCTACGCGCTAAGTTTGAAGTTGATACACCCCGTGGTTCCAGAGTTATTAATTTGTGTACTAACCGGACTTGTGACATCGATGTCACTAGTACTACTTAAGAGCAGAATATGGGATACTCAGGAGCAGATAATGGAGCAGATAATAAAACAAAAAATTCGAGCGGCTAAAGAAAAGTGGATGGCAGATAGATGTTTAGAAATGAAAACATTAGAAAAGAAGTATGACATGTTCAATTTGCAGCACAAGAATGTTCGTAAATTTGCGGGTCTGTATCATAAAAAAAACACTAATACTGTAGTAGCTAATGCAGGAAAAGATATTATTGATGAACGAGAAATATTTAAACATGGACTAATTATATAACTGAATTGTTTTAAGGTGGCAGGAAAAACATACAAAGCAAAGTAAATCAAGAAGGATCTGAAGTTTCAAGTCGAAGGTTTAAAGAATCGAAGGATTAAATTGAAGAAATTTGAATTTCTTCATGCAATAAAATCAGTCAAATCCAAGAAAACAACTGGACCAGACAACATTTTAGCTGAACTCTTAAAAATGATACAACACGACTACATCAGTGCTCTAGTTAAGCTTTTTAATGATGTATATTATACTACTGGTAAAATAACAGGATTGGCTGAAGTTTGTTTTTTAGCAATTTCGAAGAAATAGGGACAAAAAAATACGACGAATGCAGATTAGCTACACTGACTGTTTGATGAGCCACACATTTTTTTTCTTCGCATTTTTCATTACAAAAGGGAGCTAGGTGAAATTCAGATTGGATTTAGGAATGCGCTGCGTACTTGTTAGGCTTTCTTGGCTTAAATATACTTTTCCAAAGTAAGTTTGGAACACTATTGAACACATTAAGAATCAAATGCATTGATGATAGAGATTTACACATCATAGAAAACGTATATTGGAAGTAGTCGTACCAGCCGATAGTACATTAATCAATGCATTTTACATTCAAAGAGGCGACAGATATGATGTATTCTATCCCGCTGTGATACTATTCTATTCGGGTATAATACTACTACTATATCTATGCGGGTACAATTGTCAAACAGGCTTTGCAAAATAAAGATTTTGGGAGTAAAAATCAGTGGTGAACTGAACAATAATCTTAGATATGCTGATGACACTGTTATCTTATGCGATATTCTCCAGGACATTCATAAGTTTTTGTATTGAGTAAACACGACAGGAAGAGGAAGGGGTCTAAAACTAAATCTTCACGACAGGAAGACAAAATTTATTATTTCAATCGCAAACCTTACGACAATGCTTCCCTACAAATAGTTATACAAAAAATTGAGACAGTTACTCACTTTAAATATCTGGTATGCTACAATACAGATCAACTAGACCCAAGTCAAGAAATCAAATGCAGAATGGAAGCATCTAGTTTGTTTCGAACGTTTTGAAAAATGAGATCATTCTTCTGTGACCACAGTTTAACCTCAAAATTACGTCAAATATTTATCAAATGATATATTTTGTCAGCGTTGTTACAAACCACCGTGACCTGGACTCTGAAGGCTGATCAATCGCCTAGAGGCATTTGAGATGTAATTGTAGAGAAGAATGCCCCGAAACCTCCTGGACCTGGAATAAAAGAACTATTTTATGCCTATTGCATGGTCTTCGAGAAAACGGATACAGAATCCTTCAGCTCATCATAAACGGTCAAATCAAGATCAGCAGAAGAATTGGAAGCAAAATGTCATGGCTTAAGAATATTTGCGATTGGATAGGAAAACGGAGTACCGAAAAACTATTTCGATTAGATAAAGACCGTGAACAATTCGCCAATGTAATTGCCAATGTTAGGGTTATCTTATATGGCACCGAAAGAAGATAGAATGTTTTACTTCAGTTACGTTTCCGTTTCTAATTGTATTGCCAAATGTAGAAATAAATATGTTAATTTATAAGTTTATTATTTAAAAAAGTTGATATAAGATTGCATGAGGAGAATAATAAGGGATGCAGCCAAAAATAAATGTAACGCAGAACCAAGTAAGGAAAACCTAAAATATTGTAATATTAGTAATAAAAGTTAATTATAGCGAGTTCGAAATCTTTTGTTTTATTTAATATTACCGAAAATGTGATTAAAATATTAAAAAAAAGTTATTTTACCGACTTTTCGGTACTTTCCTTAACATAATTGGTACTTTTAGGTAAACATGGTTACTCATGGGCACAGAAGAATGTGACGGCGCGTTACATGGAGGGAGGGGGGCCAAAAATCTTGCAAAACATTGCGTTACGTAATACTTTAACGCCGCCTAATCAGAAAATGTATTCGTTATTTTTCTTAATTTTTGTAAATAGTTTTTAACAAAAAATTTCACATCGGTTCATTTTCTTCCTGTGAACACTATTTGCTCCTCTAATAACTTGGTACATTGCTCTTTTCCTGGCAGGGAGCCCCTCTTTATAAGTGATTTGAACTCCTTTAGGATTATTTCCTTTTCTTCGGTGGTCCATGGCCTGCGCTTGAAGCTAACACATTTCTTTTTTGGATCATTTCTGTGCACTGCTCCAGCTCCCCCATCTACAAGTAAATAAAATGGTACTATTAAACTGTGAATAGCTGAAAAAGAATTATAAGACGCGCGTTGAATACTGCGCTGGTGTCTGTTTTTACAGGGTTTATGAAATTTGAATACGAGTACACTATCGGGAACCAGTTCTGTAGACTGAGACGAGAGAGTACAGTACCAGGAAATTGCTAATGCAGCAATTAAATTATTGTGACTCGGTGACTTTGAAACCGCTTATCATCATATTATCCACTTAAAAAACCCCACAGGCTGTTTAGGAGGTCAACTTTGATGGCCGAAAGAGTACACCACCTAGAAATGCTTCAGGTAGTAATTTAATTGCTATGCGGCACGATTCAATCGTATGCGTTACTAAAATCACTTATTAATTAAAAAAAGAATTCTAATATTGCATCAATGAATCAAAACCATTTTTGTGCAAAATGATCATGGAAAATATCGATAAAAGATTGGGCGTAACTAGCAAATCTGAAGATGCCATTTGTTTAATATGCGATTCGAAAAATAATTTGATGATTCGATAGAAAAGGAAAATCTAAAGAATTGTGTTTTCTAATAAATTTAAATTCTGCATGAATTTTGGGAAGTATATTGTTCACAGAATCTGTTCAGTAAAGGACTTTTAGTAACCAACGCATTGAAAAGTCACCCAAAGTTTTAGTTCTAAATATTGTTCGATTTTATAATTAAAAAATAGTTACATGTCGGTCCTTACCTGTTATTTCAGGCAAAGCAATATTTTCATTCTGTTCATCTTCCCCAACGTCACTATTATTTGCTTCTATGCAGTCAGCCTCTTTGTCTTCTATGCCATCCATATCTTAAAAAAAAATATATAATACAAGTTGTTACTAACTAAGTGCGTTCTAAAATTTTAACTAAGAACTTACGAATACATGTGAGATTTATGTCCTTTAGTGCCTTTCCTGCAAATTTGTGAGCTTCACCTTGGTCCACCGCTAGGAGCAAACGACTTACTTTTGTAAGCTCGACTGCGTTTTCTTGCAGACGGTAAAATTCCCTATGAACGCGAACATCATGACCCAGGTGGCGAGCTAGCCAATCGTATTCATTTTCATTTAGATTGAATATTTGGCACACAGTTGCTACATACTTCCTTAGTTTAGTGCTGGTCACTAAATCAGGTGCATTAAGGTCTGCTTCTTTACACCACTTTTTGAGACAATCATGTCCCCTCATGTGACTTCCTGTTGTTTTTGAAATGGCAAAAACATATGGATTTTCACTAAGGACTCCATATTGTATACGTTGGGATATGATCAAATCAATTGTTTCTTTTATTTCACTGGTAAGTAGAAGAGGCACTATTCTCCCACATTTGCCCATGATTTTTACCATGGTTAACGAAGATGCAATTTTGTTTTCTAGAGGAGTCAATGAATTTTTCAGTTCCTCTGTTCCGAAATTTTTCCAGTTGGGTCTTGACGAATATTGGCTAAGAGTCATTTTTGCTGCTTTCCCAGAACGCCTTTTGTTGAATATTATGATTCTAGCTAATGAAAGGGAGACAAGTTTACTATAATTTAGGGAAGAAAGGTCTTTCCTTATTTCCCTTATTTTAGAGTCTAAAAAGCTATTTAGCTTAATCAGATCACTAGTAATTGGAAGCAAGTCCTCTGCGTTCTGTTTTCTGGAATACAAGGTAGAAAGTGCATTAGATGAAATTCTAACACTCCATTCTAGGTCCAATAAATGAAGGAATGCAACAAGTTGTCTATTTCTTTTCAGATCTCCTCGTCTTAGGCATTGTCCTCGTTCAATCGATGCACACTTTTTTATGGCATATCCTATTTTGAGAGCTAGAGATGGGATTTGATATTCTTGCCTTTTTGTTGGATCACTAGTTACTATACAAATTTCCTATAAAAAAAATATGTGTAGTGATTATATAGCTTAAATGAAATTTATTCTCAATTAAATCAGAACAATTCTAAAAACGTAAGTCTATATAGTGTTTAACAGACTTACCTTGGTTGCATTAACAATCAAGTCGAACTTCTGGGGAACAAGGACTTCACTTAAATTTTGGAAACTTTCTCCTTTCCTCTTCATTTCTAGAGTTAATCTCCCCAGCTGTCTCATAGACTGCCTTATAAGTTCCGATTGCGTGCAGCTATATTTTTCATACAGGAATGCTCCATAAAGCATGATTGTGTCGTCTTCTTTGCATCTACTGGAAATTGCATCATTTCGAAAATGGTTCACGATGTCTAAGAATCGAGGTGTGAAATTATGTCCTAAAATACCATTTAATAGTGCTGCACTTTCTACTATAGGACCTTTTCCCGAAGCTCTTTCAGAATCTTCATCGTTCTTCGACTTTGAAGGACATGTATATCGTAAGTGATGCCAGAGCTGTCTCTTGAGAAGAAACCCTAAGCATTCAGGACAGGGACCATAATCCGAGTATGATATAAATGCTTTTTCCTTGGTAGTAGGTCTCCCAGTTAAAATAAGTTCCCCTTCTTTCAAAGATAGGACGTCGCAATTATGGTAAAAGTCTCCATATCTTATTAAGTTGGCGAATGCGTCCCGTCGTATTTTAGAGTTTTTGGGCATAGCTAAGGTTCTAGCAGCCTCCGTTTCATTTTCATGATGTTTCTCAACATGTCTAGAAAAGTTATTGCATATTATTTTTTGACAAAAATAGCATGAGTGTCCTTTATCTCATATTCTCTTTCCATTATTTTCTCTCTCTTTTCTCGTCTCGGCTACTGACACTGGGCATAATTCTACATCATCTTTGGTATTTTGAGCCACTATACGCTGGGTTAACGGAGTGTCTTCTTTATTATGGTCTTCAGTAATAGGACTTGTCACATTTTCTTTTGAAACATCCAAACTAGAGTTACTCCCATCTGAACTAGGGGAGTACGCACTACCTGAATCTTCAAAAGGGTCAGGCGAATAGTCTGTACCGTCTTCCTCCTCAGGTACCAGATCCCTATTGTTCTTATTACTACGGTTCCTTATGCTATAGTGGTATGTTGATGGATAGTTCAAAGACGAGTTCAAGTTCCTAACAGTCGAGTTCTGAGTGGTAACACATGTGTCGGTTGTATCACATTTTTTTATGGGCGTGACACGTGCTAGTGGTTTCTGACATTTGTCATCAGTGCCGTTTTTATCTGCAAAAATATTTTGTACTAAAATTTTGAATTCTCTATCAATTAAATAATACATTTTCATTATGAACACTAGTCTTTAAAAGTATAATAAGTTTAAAATTAATGAGTAGGTGCAAGAAAGAAAAAGAAAATGTAATAACCATATCAGACGAATGAGAGAAAAGAAGGTAGTAAAATATTTTGTAATAAGTCGCCAAATCGAAGAAGAAGCAGAGATCGCACTTGAACGAGATTAAACAATAAATTTCCTTATGAGTAGGAGTAAACTTAGAAGTAAAACAGGCTCGTCACAACAGGATTGTATCTATAAAAAAAGTAGGAGGAGAATTTGGAACATAATAAAACGAGTATAACGAATGCTACCTAAATTTTCACAATTTCTCTTGTAACACAGTTTATACATACTATATACATTTTCAAGGGGCGTATGCATACACTACAAAATTGTCTGGAAATAATGTACGGTATATACGGTGCACTTGTAACTGTCTTAGAATGACGTTAGAGCAAAGGTGAAATGAAGTTATGATCAAATTATAAAAAAGATTTTTATTTTGGGGCGTTTTTTTATTAGAAAAAATTTGCAGTATAAGTTTCAGAACAAAATAAAATTGTAAACTTTGTGTTAAGATTTTTACAATTTTAAAATTGTACGTATGTACAGTTGCGGTCACGGAATAGTTTACACCTTACTTTTTATATTGTAATACTGTAAAATTGCAGTGTCGTACGGATTTGATAAATGTCAAAGTCAAAAAATTTCAAAACGTCAATGCTTTCGCGAGTGTTCAACAATAAAATAAAAGTATATTAAACTCTTCCAAAATGGTTAGAATACATTTGAATTATGCGCAAAAAGCAAGAGCAATTGCCAAACTCGAAGAAGGTTGGTCACTAAGGCAAGTTGCTGCTGATTTGAACGTGAGTCATATGTGCATATGAAAGATTAAACAAAGATGGGATAATTTTCACTCTATAGCACGGTTGGGCGGTTCAGGAGGGCAGAAGATTTCCACAGATCAACAGGATGAGATGTTAGTAGATTATTTGAGAGAATCTCCTTTTGCCACAGCTCAAAAGGCAAAAAAGGGTTTTTGAGGCTGCCACAGCCTCAAAAAGAGAAGAGGCAGCGTTTCCAGGCAGTATTCGCACTGCACGTCGAAGAATTAAAGCAAGTGGACTGCTAAATTGTGTAGCTGCACGGAAACCTTTTTTGACTGAGGATCACAAGAGTAGACGAGTTGAATTTTGTAATGAATTTATAAACCGCGATGAGAATTTTTGGTCTAGGGTTGTATTTTCCGATGAAAAAGTATTTCAGTCGTATAATAATGGTCGAATAAGAGTTTATAGGCCGAGAAATCATAGGTATGATGAACAGTATACGCATCATTTAAGAAATAGTGGAGGATTCTCTGTCAACGTATGGGGATGTTGTGCCGATGGCCCGGGCGTTTGTTATCATGTAGAGGAGAAGTTAACAAGATTATATTACAAACATATTATTGAGCACACAATGTTGCCATCGGTGATCCAGAGATTCCCCAACAACGACTTTATCTTCCAAAATGACAATTGCCCGGTGCATACGAGTAGAATTGTTCGAGAATGGCTAAAAGAAACTGATGTTAATGTTCTTCCGTGGCCTTCCCGTAGTGCAGACTTTAACCCCGTCGAAAATGTGTGGGCAGAGTTAACAAAGAAACTAAATGAAAGAAACCTTAGACCACGGAATAGAATTGAATTATGGGAAGCAATTGAGCAGGCATGGGAAGAGCTTGTTAACTATAACATGAGGGGATTGGTGCTATCTATGAACAGAAGACTGCAAAATTGTATTGACAAGAATGGGGCTTCCACCAAATATTAATTATTATTTATCATTGTTTATCGTTATTTAATATAAAATAGATTTAAAATAAAATGCATATTAAAAAAAAAGACTTCTTTATTTTCGTTATTAAGATCATAATCCATTTTATTCAAAAAACTGTTTTCTATATTTTTCATTTTGTAAAATATTTTGATATTTTAATTTTAATCTACCTATTCTAGCTAGTACACCACTGGCAACGTCACTTTGACGTAAAAGGTGCGTTTAAACGAAGTAAAAATGTAAAAAATGGGCTCCTAGATACGTGAACCTGTAAACTATTCCGTGACCGCAACTGTACCTACCACAAATTATACAAACCATAGCTTTCGCAGTCAATAACCCAACCACACACACATATAATATTATACTATTACTAGTTTGTCTTTATAAAAGCCCTTTACGGCAAATTTCTACTCGGCAGGCGGTCTTTCCTACTGTTTACTATTTTACGCCACCTGTTTCTTTTAACATGAGCCTACTGCTTCATTTTATTTTGTTCGAATAGAAGATTCAGTGAACTAGCAAGAGGTCAAAGAATTTTGTAATATACAAAATTATATTCAAAATTTATTTTCAATTGATTAAAAAAAAAGTATTTCGTTACTGCTAATTTTAACTTATATAGCTACTACTTGCAAAATTAAAATCAGCGCTATTTTATACTAATATTAATAAGTTTTAAATCATATTTTGTGTTAGAACTAGTAAGTATTAGTACGAGGGATACGGATAAATAGTGTAGTGGTAGTTATTGAATGTAAAGGGCAAGTCAAATTAAAATACTATAAATTGTTCTTGAAAAAGTGTATTAAAAATAAGTGAAGTGCGATTTATAGAAGGTAATAGCACAATAGATAACACATACACAAGTAATAAGAACTGTAATTGAACAAAGAAATTAATGCATTACAACACTCTGACTGGCAATGGAAGACTACGAGAAGGCATTTGACTCATGCAAATATGGGAAACAATGCCTTTAATAAAGTTGATGATCTATACTCAAAAATAGTTAATCGTATATTATTCAACGTAATATTGTCGAACCCAGTGATTGCCGGTATAAGCAATCTCCCAAGCAATGTGGATGAATCGAGAATATGGTTAACGGCATGAGGATTCAGAAGGTAAGAGGAAACAACTACAGTAAAGGCTCGTAATTTAGGCGTCCTTGGTGTGATAAAAATGGTTATGGGACATGTGTCTAAAGAAACAAATACAGTTCAGGGTTAACAGAGACCAAGAAACGGTGTGAGAGGAAGACAACACCTAGAACACATGACCATCATGAACCCAGCAACAATCATACATAACCTACTTAAAAATCGGGTCTTGGAATTTAAGTAAGAGGGAGACAGAATGGAAAAATTTAAGTATCTGATTTCGAGATTTTCTTGGAGAAAACAGCAGACGAAATCGAAACGGAGAGAAATTCGGTGGTCAAGTCAAGAAAGCCAGAAGTATGTTTTTAAAGACTAAAAGCTGTTCTTTGCAAGCTGGACTTTAATATAATGGTTAGACTTCGAGTACTTAACCGTTATGTATTCTATGTAACTGTCTGTTAAGGCTACAGACTTACTAGTTTGATGAGACCCGTTCTCAAGGAATTTCTGAGGGTAATTCATTTGAGAGTATATAAAAAACACTATGATATGAATGGGAATCTGGTTCTGGAAATCGTACTAGTTAGACGTGTGTAATTCGCTTCGAGATTTGACTCAAATTTTTGGTGTTTTTGAGTATAATTTACATACAACAAATAGTACAAAGTGTAGTTAAATTAGGAGTTTAGTGTTTTAATCGCTTATATTAATTGTGCGCTGGACGGGTGATTAAGAGTGATAAACAATTGTAAATAAAAATAACAGGTCTATTATTCAAGGTGCCGTAACAATGTACAGTTAGATTGGAATACGACAGTTGTAAAGAGAACTGACAAAAGAGAAATGGAGGAGGAGGTGAAGACGAAACGGTTTTTAAAAAAAGCAAATGAATGAAGAGGTCACCGAACAAGAATAGCCTCCAATACGAGAATATGCTTAAAATGAGGGAAGAATGACGACATGATGGCCGAAATTAGAAAGCTGCGTAAAGAACAAAAAGAGATACTGAATTGTATAAACGGATTGAAACAGAAAAAATTAGAATTAGAGAAGTGACTTGAGGCAAATGAAGCAAATAAGAGAATCAAAAAGCTGGAAAAAGACAAAAAAACAGAAATATAATTATTAAACGTTTAGATTTAAAAAGTAATGATGGGAGAGACTAAAGATATTATTTATTTATTACAAATATAATAACTCTTTTATTAATAAAGGATAAAGATAAAGGGATAAAGGCAAAGAGAATAATGATAAATGATAATTCTTTTGTTATTACGAAACGTTGTTACGAAAATAATTTTTTTTTATAAAAAGCTCTGCATTGTCTAAAACCTAAGATGCAACCATTAGATATCAAATTTTATCAATCTTATACGAGGTATGTAACAAAATATAATTTTCGCTCAATAGTCAGTACCTTTATATTTCACAATATCGAAAATTGTTATAATCAAAAGTTGTTTGGAATTAAAAACTATATTTTAATATATAATTACAGCTTTTTAATTAAAAAAAAATTGCAAATTTTTCTCAAATTACCGATAATGAACATAATTTTTAATTATTACAAAATGTTCCGTTCCGATAAAAAATGACACTAAATTTTTACAAAACAAAATACGTTAAAAATATTATTAAAATTGAAGAGTTAATAATCTTTTTTCTATCGGAACGGAAGAGTTATCATATCTGTAATAAATAAAAATTATGTTCAGTATCGGCAATTTGAGAAAAATTTGCAATTTTTTTTTAATTAGATATAATTTAAGTTTTTAATTCTAAACAATGATTTACAGAACGTAATGCAACGCCTTAATGAACGCTGTCATGGGTACGGACTGAAGATAAATTTAAAGAAAACTAAATGCATGATCATGACTAAATCCAATTGACTATTGAAGATACTGCAATTGAGAGTGTTAGTAACTATAAATACTTAGGAACATGGATAACATCAGATGTAGACCAAACCAAAGAAATTAAGACACGTATTGAAATAGCACGTACATCATTCATTAAACTTAAATAGTTTCTTTGTTGTCGGGATATAAGATTAGACCTGAGAATGCTTCGATGTTACGTGCTCTCTACTCTTCTTTATGGTTTGGAAGCGTGGACACTAAAACAAGTCCATCTGAATAAGTTGGCCGCCTTTGAATTTTGGTGTTACAGAAGAATCCTACGAATATCATGAATTCAAAGAATGTCAAATGTGGAAGTAACAAGAAGGATATGAAATGAGACGGAAATAATATTAACTATCAAAAGACGAAAACTTGAGGACTTAGGGCATGTGATAAGAGGGCAAAAATACGCATTATTACAACTTATTATGCAAGGCAAAATCCGAGGAAAGCGAAATGTGGGAAGACAAATAATATCCTGGCTTAAGAACATAAGGGAATGGTTTGAATGCAGTAGTGCAGAACTTTTTAGAGCGGCAGTCAACAGAGTCCGCATAGCCATGATGATTTCCAACTTTCGATAGAAGATGGAACTTGAAGAAGAAGAATTCTAAACAACTTTTTATAATAAAAATTTTCGATTTTGTAAAATAAAGATAATTTAGTCTTGAGCGAAATTAATATTTTTTGACATATTTTGTATAACATTGACAAAATTTGATATATCATGATTGCATCTTAAGTTTTAGACCACGCGGAGCTTTTTATGAAGAATAGCTTTTTTCTTAAAATTAATAATAAAATCGGTATCATATTTGTAATAAATAAGAATATTTGTTATTTTTTTTTATGAAAAGGCTGCAATTGTATATTAAAACAAAATTCTTAATTCTAAATAACTTTGCCTTATAACAATTTTGGATATTGTGAAATACAAAAGTACTTTACTCTTAAGCGAAATTCATATTTTTTTAAATACTCGTATAAGATTGATTGATATTATTTTAGACCATACAAAACTTTTTATGAAAAAAGCTTTTTTTCGCAAATTTAATAATAAAAAAGTTTCCCATGATGCTGACTTAATCTTGATTTTCTTGCCAAAGGTTCTAAACATTGTTGAATTTTAAGCTTGTCCAAAATAGTTCAAAAAGTTCAATTCTAAACTGTTCCATATCAATGAATTCATGAAATCATATTAGTTATTTAAATAGATGTCTGAATTTCTAAAACTATTTTGCACAAGCTTATTGGATTTGCCCAAATTTCTAAATAAATATTTGCTAATTTTCGTCCGAGACTTCCAAATAAAACCATCGAACCTAACCTCGGTTTGCATCGGCTATAAACGCGTGAATTTAGACTTGGTGTCACGAGATGCAATTCTAAAAAAATTTATGGATTTCTTCTCTGTTAACAATTCAATAAAGGAGAAATATGTCACGCCCTTAACAGGTTTTCTACTAATTAACTTTTATTAATACTTATCTTGTAAGCTATTTCAATTAGATATCATTATTTCTGTTCATATCTTGGTAGAAAGATGCCCGAGGAACCAAGAGGCAGCAGTAGGTATTATTAAAAAAAATTGAACAAAAAAATGAAAAGTTATTTTTAAAATGTACTTTACGCTACCAAACTGTGTTTAGACTGCCTAAGAAACATTTATAAAACATAATTAAAAATACCATAGCAGGTACAGATTATTTTTATTGTTATTTTTTGGAAATCGGCCACAACACACATAATAAAATTCATTATTTTAAAGTTTTGGTTAACATGTCCATATCCATTTTCAAAAAAACTTATATGGATATTTACAAAATAAATAGTACATTGTTTACCGGGTAGGAAAAGCTTAACATTCCTGGACGACTGTGAAGATTGCTAAGTCGAGGCGCAAGCCGAGACTTAGCAACACAGAGTCCAGGAATGTGGCTTTTCCTACGAGGTAAAAATACTATTTTTCCGCAAATCGTTTAAAATTCGACAGATATTAATTGATTTAAAAAAAAACGCGATAATTTTATTCCCAAATAAATGGTGCTTTGAAATTCCTTATAAAATTACTTGGGTTACTATGGAAACGTATTGAGGTTGAATTGTCAAACTTGACGCTTTTATAGAGTAAACTGTACGGAAATATCATTTCCTTACTGTAAGGAAATGACATTTCCTTACAGTAAGGAAGTCCTGACTTTTTCTTCAAGAAATTTTGACAGGAATGTCAAAATTTCCTGGCGATTTGCGGACAAATAAATTAACAATATTGTATTTTTAATTAGATTACAATATACTTCTCTTTTAATTTAACTTGATTTAAAACCTAATAACAAATTTACACACATGCCATTTTGGAGAATAGTCGTTTTCAATCAAATAAGATTTCCAAAATGTTGTTTCTTCTCCAAATGTATTAATACATGTAGTCTCTATCAAATAATGATTTGAACATCTACTTTGATAATTAATTTGTGGTTTGGGTGATAACGAAAATAACCGTTTCTTATGTGATGGTTTAGTAGATACTTTTGTTTAATAACAAGCCTTTATTTTAGAGATTACTATATCCAGAAAAGGTTGTGAGCTATTATAAAATATATGTTACCAACTCCTCTTAAATATTAATATTTTGAAGAAAAGTGTCCAGTGATTTCAAACCATTGCAAGTCCTTTTGAATTTATTACTTTCACTACACAAAATTTGAATGTTATCAAAATCCATAATATGGTCTTTGTCGATTACATGCTCTGCCAAACACAAGATGTTTTTTTAATTCTGCAATCACTTATGTGAGAAATAATGCGATTTGAAAGATTTCTTCTGGTCTCACCAACATACTCATGAGTCACACTGAGTACAACTAATGCTGTATACTACATTTGTTTTATCTAATTTGTCTATAGGGTACTTAGTTTTGGAATATAAAGATGAAATAGTTTTGATGTTCTTTGTTGCTATTTTTTATTGTTAATAACCTTTAGTGTTTATATTATTTTAGGTGTTAATGATGGTATAAAAGATAGTGAATACCAATAGATGTTCTGATTGTTGGACACAATATTCTGAGATTTAGTAAAAAATGGTGTTAAGTTATTTATATTAACAGTGTTAGAAAAAAAAAACATCATATGTAGCATATCTGGAGGATAAGAGTTTTCAATTAAAATATTTTTTAACAATTGAAGATCTTCTAGATAATCTGGATAAGAAAGCTTTAAAACACGTTCTTGTAATCCTGTTATATTCACCTTATTTGAATGATGAGAGTAATGGCTTATAAACATTATAAGCTATTACTATAGAACCATATAACAGGATTAAAAGAACGTGTTTTAAAACTTTCTCATACAGATTTTCTACAAGACGATCTTCAATTGTTAAAAAATATTTTAATTAAAAACTGTTACCGTCCAGATATGCTACATAGGATGCCTTTTTCTAATATTGTTAATATAAATAACTTAATACCATTTTTTGCTAAATCTCAGAATATTGTATCCAACAATCAGAACATCTATTATCATTCACTACCTTTTATACCATCATTAACACCTAAATTAATACAAACACTAAAGGTTATTAACAATATAAAAATAGCAACAAAGAACATCAAAACTATTTCATCTTTATATTGCAAAACTAAGTATCCTATAGACAAATTAGATAAAACAAATATAGTATACAGCATTAGTTGTACTCAGTGTGAAGCTGAGTATGTTGGTGAGACCGGAGGAAATCTTTCAAATCGCATTATTTCTCACAAAATTGATTGCAGAATTAAAAAACCATCTTGTGCTTTGGCAGAGCATGTAATCGATAAAGGCCATATTATGGATTTTGATAACATTAAAATTTTGTGTAATGAAAGTAATAAATTTAAAAGGACTTTTTTGGAAATGGTTTGTATTAGCAAAAGTGATAATAATTTAAACAAAAGATCAGAAATTCAAAATCTAAGCAAAATTTAAAATTATATTATTTCTTTACAGTTTATATATAAAACCAGTAAAATATCACATTTTGATTTAATTTTCCATATATTTGTTACATTTTTTCAGGTATCTCCTTCTTTTTTGTTACTAAAAAAAAAAGAATTTTTAAATAAAATTTTATTTATGGCAATATAATTCTCAAAAATAAAAATTTTAAGTTGGCATTTATGACATTGAGGCTTAATTGTAATTGGTCGCTATTCTAACTTTACAAATTCAATTGTTTTTATGTTAAGAAACTTTTTCAAAATTATTTAAAATTTCAGAGAAAAATTTATTGGATGAGAACATTTTTATATATATTTTTTAATATGTTAGCAGTAATTTTATTAACCAAACTAATTTTATTTGGTGAGTTAACAAAAATTTTTTTCTTTCTAGTTCAAATTTGTAAGATATTTTGTATTTTTTAGCAGCTCTTGATAATATTTGTAAACACAATTGAAAGCTCGAGATAAAAAATAGTTAACCAATAGCCCCTTTTATTGATTCCAACCCATCCAAAACATTTATATATTTTTTTAAAACGAGTCACAAGTACTTCTTTATATATATATATATATATATATATATATATATATATATATATATATATATATTTAGAATAAAACAGAGCGATTCGTCAAGAGTTTTGAAAGACCTGTACAGTAAAAAAATAGAGAAGCGGCTCTTATGTAACTAACAAAAGAGCTTGGATATTTGATATGATAGTTGATAGTGTCTGGGGTCTTTATTACTATCAGCCACATACTATCATAGATTTCCCGATGAAAGTTTTCAAGTTAAAGCTTATTATGAATACTGAGGTAAGACTTCTAAGTCTTTAACGTTGAATTGGTTATTTGAATATGTAAAACTCTTTCATTAAGTTTTGAGTCAGTGTTCACTTGTATATCGTAGAGTAAGGACGAATTCCGCAGAGTGCGATAGCAAAAAGTGACCACCGATAAGAACAATTAAAATCTAATTATTAAAAATTCTAGTTATTAAAATAAACAGTAAAGTGGCAGTGGCGTACCAAATTCTGTTTTCTACAATGAACAATTCACATACACGGAACACAAACAATCAGTGTCTATTGTAGTATCAGCAGAAATTGCAGGTAAGCAGCAGGTCCACTATTAACAAACATTTAAGAACATGTACCCATGTACCCTTAAATCCTTAAGCTTTGTTCTTAAACCACTCACATTTTGAAAATAAACATTTAGTACAGTTCTACCATTATGATCATTAACGCTACTTTTTGATTGCTATCTTTGATAATTTATCTTCTCTTTGTTTTTATTAATTTGTCGGAGATAGCTAGGACAGTTTGTATCAAATACGTGATGACCTGTATCAACACCATCTATTTTCATTACATCCTTCGCATAATTACAATTAGAACAAGAATAATTAGTACTGTTGCATTGATTTTTTTATGCTTACCTGCGCATAAAGGACATGTATCTTGTTTGGCTTGACATTTGTCAATAAAATGTCCGAATTTCCAACAACGAAAACATCGCATTACACTTACAAATTCAAAAAATTTGTAACTGTTCCACCCGATATGAACTCTATCTTTTTTTGAAATTAAATATTGAAATTCTCTAGAGGACAATTCAACAATTACATTCACAGAATCCTTTCTACTTTTTTCGGATTTAAATTTATGTATAATTTTAGCTTCTGAAATTAAATCCTTAGGTAAATTTTGGGATCTAAATTTATTTACAAAATCGTTAGAGTCCACATCGTCTGAGGATACATTAATTATTTTAATTTTGGGATTAACTAATTCTCCAATTTTAATATCATATTCATCACCAAGTTGCTGTTCCACAGTAGTTTTAAGATTTTCCAAGGATTGTTTATCTTGACAGTGAATCATCAGTTTGCCTTGGGTGCCTTGTTTTACTTCAGTTAAAGCGACATTAATATTATTTGGATCCAGTTTTTGCGAAAGAACGCTTTTTGTTACAGAACTATTTTGATTCAAGTTTTTTGGTTTTATTATTAATGGTTCAATTTTATTATTTTTCACTACATCTGACCATGAATTATAATTATGTTTATTGGTAGGAATTGAATTCGATAATTCCAACAAATTAATTAACTTACTAGTTTTTTCCAATAATTCTTCGTGTTTATTATCAGATAAATCATTTCTGCCACTGGTAAAAACTTGAACTCTTGGCAAACAATTGTTACAAAACCACCAAAATTGTTTAGATAATGAAATGAATTTGGTATATTATATTCCGACTGACATAGCAGAACAGTAAAGTATTATACATAAAGATGTTGTTATAAGATATCTTTGCTTAGTTGGTCTACTAGTAACCATATAAGTTATAGCATATTTGATAAAATCACTGTCTACACAACTTGGCAACTCAGCCAATTGATATAATGACAGAAAACTGCAATTTATGTTAGGATTTGAAAATATTACAGAGTCGTCATGTAGAAATCTACAATTAAGTTAAAAAATTTACCACAGTAGCATGCCGCAGTAGAGCCATCTCTAGGATCAGAAACAAATTAATCGAGGGTGAAGATCAACCTTAAATAATGTAACCAACTTTAAATAAAAAGTTACATATTATTTCGTATACTTCTCTATGTAAGGAGAGTGTAACAAGAATGATTAGCAAACATGTGCAGTGTAGCAATAGGGTAAACTCTAAAATGTACCTTGATACACCAACGGACTAATATCTGAAATAACAGAAGATGGAAGGGATTAGATAGAAATAAATTATGTAAAAGAAATTAATAAAGGGTAAATATGAATATTTAAAATATAATAGAATTAATGCTGGCTAGCGACTATGCAGGAGAATGACCACTCAACACTCAAAGAGGGATTCGGCCAATTTGCATGCCCTACAGAGACCGTAAGATATAAGAACTAATGACAAAAAAACCACCAAGAAATAAACAGATGAAAGATAAAGTTGCTCTACTGAATGTTTGGGCGCCAGGAAGTTAAATATTTTCTTCCGAGATATCTTGTATTGCTGAAATATGAAAGATAGGTACTAATTGAAATATTGAATTGTTTTAACCCAACTTTAATAAATACCAATTTTATGTACAGACTATTTTAAACACTTATATATGACCCATCACCTCTTATATACAATGGACAAGTTTCATAATGTTGATAATATGTTTTTCAGTCAAATAGAGTCAAAGTATAGAATAAAACTGGTAAATTAGTAAAAGAAAGAATGAAATCCGTTAATAAATGACGGAGATAATATGGAATATTAAAGTTGAGAATTTCCGCGCGAAATGATTATCGCTTCGACTGTGTTTGTGACGTCACGTCTCCGTATTGGAGCGGCAGAGTGCAGAGTCCCGAACGGTCCATTTATTCTGCATTGAACCAGCAAGTGTTTACGTGTAGTAGCATTCAAATTTTATTGTATCGTAATGGAAGAAGGATTGTAAAAGTGATAATTTGCCAAAAATTGATATTTATACAGTGATGGACTTTTTTTCTTCCAATCCATCTTATATAAGTGCTGAAATAAAAGGAGTAAAACTTTCTAAGTAAGTATCTATTTACTTTCGCTTAATATTATAGTCGTCTACATACTACTTAACTACTAATATAGAAATTATTTGGCTGATAAAGCAAAGATATAATAAGGCAAATAATATTCTTTTACCAATTTGTTTAATGTTTTTACCGACCAATCAATAATTCTTTACTTGCATATTAATTTTATAAGAACACTTACTATTTTTTCATGAAAAGTTTTAATATCAGTTGTTATCAGTAGTGGCTTGTAGTTATTATAATATCATTAATATATCATTATGATGGTCGTCCATACGTAAAGTCACAAACCATACATACTCTCGTAAAGTTGATTAAAACAATATTAATTAAGTAAGTACCTAAGTATTGGTAATTTTTCAGAGCCTGCAGAGAATCCTATCGAGATGAGGCTGTCGGATATGTCCAGGTGAAACGTGAAGGCAATAAATGTACTGTAAAATGCAGAATTTCTCCTGAACACAAAGTAAAAAGTAAACCTTATCACTGTAGATTGGTTTGTGACGAAAGTGAGGAAAAGATTGAAAGTGTTGTTTGTCATGATTGTGCTGCTAATCAAGGTGGATGTAAACATACAGTGGCTTTTTTAATGTGGCTTTTTAAAATTAGTGAGGCACCTGCAACTACTTCTGTAAAGTGCTACTGGATGAAACCAGCGCTTTCTAATATTGGAAGTAACGTTAAATTTATTAAAGCCAAAGATTTTAACTAAGACTGCGCAACAATTTCGGAAATAACAGAAGATAATGAATTTTATAATACTTTTATTAGCGAATGCAAGAAACGAAATGCGAACAACATACAAATAATGACATATTTTAAGGATGTAAACTTGGAGATGAAAGCTTCACTACACTACCTGAGATCTGATTCTAATTCATTTCGACGTCGAAATTTAAAAGCGACTACGCCATGACAGTCGCAATCGCTAGCGATTCTCATTCATTTCGATTTTAGTTAAAAGTGGGGATATTTACTTTATCATATTGACATTGCTGAGAATTTGGGTTGGCACTCTTGTTTATTTGCTGCACGCTGCACAAGCACGTGTACGAGTCTACGACGACGACGCTTTGTTGAATCACGTTGTGTTTATACATATTGTATTTTGTTTATTTGTTGTTGTAATGTTGTAGTGTTGTTAATTTAATAAAAATGGATGGAGAATCTTTCGCTGATGGCACTAAATTGTCGGTGGAGCAAAAGGAAATAATGGTGGTTTTTTTGGAGGACCATCCTGATTTTGCCAAGGGCAAACTCCTTGGCCATGATGGCAAGGAGAAAAAAAAAGGAATGTGGGAAATTTTAAGTACACAATTAAATGGTGTATCTGGGCCCAAAAAAAGTAGCCAAAAATGGCAAAGAGTAAGTACATACTTTGAGTGGAGCATAAATGCTGTAGATACTTTATATCGCGTAGAATTTTTTTTGTTCAAATTTTTGATTTTAAACATCACAAGACAAAATACATATTTCATATATTTATTTTTTGTTAATAGGTATGGATTGACTTGAAAAATAAAGTAAAAAATAAGGCTAGTGTCATAAGAAATAGCAGGACGCAGACAGGAGGAGGTCCTCCTTTAAAAGCAATCTTAACTGACCTAGAGGAAAGGATCATAAGGATAATTGGGGATACTGCCATATACGGATTAAGCAGTTCAAGGGATGATCCTTTGGACAGCGAGGATGTGAATGAACCCTCAGAGGCAGTTGATGTAAATTATGACCAAGAAGCATCAAGCAGCACCATTACTGCTGGTGTATCAGACAGCGAACCAGATGTGTTTGAAGAACATAATTACACTTCAGTAAGTTTTTTTGTAGTATGATATTTAATATTTGACTAAACTAATGTTTGTATTTTGAGAATAATTTCCGAAGTGAAAATTTAAACATACTTTAACCTTTAATTGTGGCTTATTCCCAGTTAAATAGTAATTAATTTAAAATGCCACAAGAAAATAGCTTCAGAACAATGATATATTAATAATTCGTACAAAAATTTTATTACAATAATTAAAACAAAAACTCTTTTCAGACACCAGAAAACCCAAGAAAGCGCAGGCTGTTAAGTGCTAGCAGTTCAAGTAGCTACTATGAGGTTTCCCCTAGAGCTACTAAAAGTAGGAAAGGTATGTACTTTGATTTATAAATAAATAAATAAATAGTTTATTTACTGTTATAACAATTACAATAATTACAATCATTAAATAAATCATATTATATTAACAGTTTTAGAATTCAATAATAATTACATACAATTTACACAAGACAAATAAATAGAATAATATCTAAATGAGGATAGGAGAATATTTATTTATATATATATATATATATATATATATATATATATATATATATATATATATATATATATATATATATATATATATATCGTCCCCTTAATACTACAATTAGGTAACTCAAAATTTGCTATTTTTCAGGAGAGCAGTTTTAAATTTGAAAAGAAACAAACCGTGCTGTATTACAGTAAATGAATTTTTTTCTTACTATTTATAACAAGAAGTTGAAATAAATCTAACTTCTGATTAATTGTAAGCGTTCTAAAGCCTTGTTTTAGTTTTTTTTGTTGTTGAAAATCAAGATATCTAGTTGTAGCAATTAAAATTTTTAAAAAAATTAAATATACCTAGTTGTCGACGTAACAATAAGTACAACTTTTTAATACCAAAAAAGAAATTTATTAACATATTTTGATCAAAATATAACAAAAAAAGTAGAAGAACTTAGCTAATAATTATAGCCAATATTTTTCTTTCACTCGGTCTCACTTATGTCAGATTCACTTGATACTTCTCTTCCTGTTGCTTTAAAAGGCAGGTTTTCAAAATAATCCTTATTTTCCAGAGGAATTGCGGGAGGTTTGGTATTAAACAATGTCAATAGATCCTTGTATTTTTCCAGACTAATAGGGATTCTGTCCTTATACAAAGGATATGGCATTATTGTAGTTATATTTTGAGTCGATTTTGTCCTTCTCTGGCAATTTAAAGTTCTAAATTCTTCGTTAAAGTTTTCTTTAAATTTCATAATGGATGGTTCACATTTAGAAAAGAACATACAACACATTTTCTGCCATGCTACTTGCTGCCCACTTTCGTCCTTACCTCTGAAAATTAAAATTTTATCCGCATGATTTTCCAATCCAATATTTGTTCGTGAGTAATGTTATGAATGATGTACGGTTTATCTCCTTTTCTCCGGGCACATCTAGCAATTGTTTTCCAATCTTGTGGTAAATGTGTTTTGTCTACTCTTTTGAACTCTGTTGAAATGGCTGAGTGCATGGAGTCGCACTCCATTTCACTATGGCCGGAAACTAGAAAGTTTAGTTCAATGCTTTCCAAATGTGGAATATGTTGAACAGCTGTTAAGCACATACTAGCGACGTTTTTATTTAAATTTTGTCCACCGCATCTATCACTAAAACACTGAACCTGAGTTACTTGTTCCGGCAAAGATTCAAAGTATTGGTATAAACAAGTGGCAATCTCACAGCTGCCTCGTTTTCCTTCAACCTCGGTCCACATGAAGCAATCACCCTGTTTAGACACTGTATTATAAATGGTGAAGTTAAATACTTTTAGTCTTTGTTTGTAAAATAAAGCGTTATTTGTTGGGTCATTTGGTACCAAAAGAACTTGTTGAAGATCAAAATTGCAACTTATGAGTGTACCGTTAGAATTTTCTGCTAACTGTCTACTTAATCTCTTTTCATCACGGGCTCTGTTCTTGGCTGCTATGTGAGTGAGATATTCGGTTTCCATAGATGCTTTATCGCTTAAAGGGGAGTTGTAGGCCATACAAACCCGGCACTGGTCTTTACGAGGTCGGTAAAAGCCAAGATTATATTCCTCTGAAAATACCTTTCTATAAATGGCAGAGTTAGCTGGTGTTTGATTGTTTTCACCGCATTCTTTCTTGTATAATGAATACATAATGGTGATGTTAAGGTCTGAGGATAAATATTTCCGTTGTGTTTTTGAACGGCAATAATGTGAACTGACTACAGGGAACTTCTCAATATGGTTTTTTACACTTGCTAGGATAGCAGGTGACGTGATCTTTTTTGTATGTTTTCCCCGATTGTCTACCAAAGTCGTGTTTTCTTCAGTTCTCTTTTTCATAGCTATGTCTACAATTCCTTTTCGAATTCCCAGGGTATTGATAAACATGGTTTTACAAACCTGGATTCTATTCGAATTTTTAGGTAAATAGAATAAAATGGTTTTTTGACGTCTGGACTGTTCTGCAGTATGCCATTTTTTATCTTTCTTTTCTGTATGGCCATTAATAAAGTCTCGTTTTCTTTCATAGGATTCTAACTGGTAATATCTTCGAAAAATCGACAATCTCTCTTCATAGGAAAATTTTTCTGTGCATTTTCGTTTACAGGTAGCTAAACAAGCATCCTTCATGACTACTCCTGGTACGTATTTACCCCTAGAAGATAAGTATGCTTCGCCGCGTTGTTTTCTTGATTTTGCAATATTTCTTTTCCAGTTTTGTTCATTTCTTTTCCTCTTTCTTGACTTATCTGTCGTAACAGGCAACTCTTCATGTCATGCAAGTCGTTGTTAATAGTTTGAAAAGTTCCATTTCCGAGAGCAAGTTCATTGTCAGAAGAATCATCAGAGTCCGGATCATATTCCGAGTGATCAGGAGAATAGGGATCAGAGTCTGTTTCCGAATCGTTATAACATTGTTTAGAAGTGGATGGAAGGACCTCAGTATTCTCATCTGAAAATAAAAAATACTTTAGTACTTTTTAAACTAAGTTTAAAGAAATGTTTATATTTTTAAATTTTGCGAATGAAAGATACCTACCTATACGTTTTACAAAAAACAACTATTTAAAAAACTTTAACGAATCTTAAATAGTCTAATAGTTTTTTAGTCTTAAACCGCTAAAAAATGTAAATAATGATAACCTAAAACTTTTTAAACAACAGCGTTTTACAAATTTATTTTCATAGGTTTTACTAAATAAGTTCTAAAAATAAGTTCACCATAATATGCATACTCGGCATATTATGCTTATCACATAAAAATGGTATCCTACGGTATCAATTTTATATTTATGTTCAAAAACTAATGCATCGACAAATACCTAACCTATAAAAATAAGCTCTCCCACGATTTTAACAAATTTATTTTTCCAAATAGTATTTAAACACTCACCTTTTGTTTCTGTTAACTGGTCACGTACTAATCTTAATATATATTTGGCTCTTGTAGACATTTTTACTTTTGTTTCAAAAAATATTACGAAAAATAAAGCAACAATGTCACTCACAACGTATGCTATGATGAACTGCACAAATAGGTATCTTAAAGAATATCCGGAGGAGGCAACGCATAACACGAGTTACCCGGCGCACAATTAGGTATGTCAAGTTAAACACTTGTTGCAGCAGAAATTTTTGGCGTTGTCAGTTGCACATTTAGATATTTCAATATGACCACTTTTAGCAACAATTTTTTTTTCCAACTTATGACATAGCTATTAGTGTGTAATTGGATTTTCATGTATAGAATGGGCATAGAACTTACCTAGTTGTAGTATTAAAAAGAGCGTCAAAAATTATATTGGTAACGGTAGATAACTCAAAATCGTAAAATTTCGAGTTACCTAGTTGTAGTATTAAGGGGACGATATATATATATATATATATATATATATATATATATATATATATATATATATATATATATATATATATATATATATAATGAAACAGAAGTATTTGCTGACCATGTAAGGAAGTAAACTTTAAATATTGGGTATGCAGCAATAAAAATGAAATGTGTACTCTTTTAAATTTTTAATCCAAGCTTTCGGACATTAGTTATGTCCTTCATCAGGGAGCTACAAATGTGATGAATAATTTTTTTTTTAATATTTTTAAAATTAATTAAAAATTCGCTACTTACAAACTTAATGAGGTTGTATCATAAATGATTTTATAAAATGTTGATAAAATTTATCACAGTCTGTCATATTCTAAAACCTATACCTATATTTAAAATTTTAAAATTTATTATATATATCGTTGATTGGGAAGAATAGTATGATATTTCAAAAACATTAAATTTTCAGAAATGGCGATTAAAGATTGAGATGGGTTTCGAGATCGAATAACTTAAGCAATACATTACTAAATATCCTTTTGATCATAATAATTAAGGCTTACAGTAGTAACTGACAATATAAGTTTTTCATCCGATCCATATACCAGCCCCAACCCATATTTTTCATCCCCATTTTGAGTTATAATAGTTTTCTATATAAATATCTTGTGTTGTTTTACAATTATTAGTTTATTAGGGACAATAAAATGGAACAGTTTAAAAGTTTTATTTGAGTATAAACAACAAACGAATGATAAAATAGCAGCTGTAGTACAATATCAGTATAAAAACATAAAAAGCTTAGCCTTCCATTAAAAAAATTAAAGTTTCTACAAGTTAGCGTAAAAATCCTATAGTATTGTGGCATTACCGCTACATTTTTTTTCTTTGCAAAGAGAGAGAGCAAGCCAGCTTTCTTTTTTTCATTTATTCCTACCTTTTTCCTATAAGCTTGTTTAAGAGTAACATCACGTGGTGATGGAACTCGTCGTTTGCTTTGAAGAACGTTTAAGGAATTAAATTCCTCTTGTTTGTATGACATTTTATACATCAAATGACTAGGATTTTCTTTCGTAACTTTTAATATGCATATTCCTGAGAGAGGGACTGAATCACCTTCTTCCGTTTTAAAAGAATCCTTCATCCCCATATCACTTGAGAGTTGTTTCAGATCAAAAAAATTCTCATAACACATTTCATGTACGGTGAATGGATTTCCATTCTTCTTTGCTTGTCTAACCAATGTTACATATTGATCTGGTACGTAAATTGGAGAAATTTTTTAAATTTAGTAATTGAACGTTCTATAATAGAATGGACATGGTCTCCCTCGTTCTGAGTGTGACCACTAATTAAAAATTTATGGGTGATGGACCTAATATTTTCTAGAACAGAAACAGCATGTATGTATAAAGCAAATACGAAGCGGTTCTTTTTTGACCGAAACAGTTGTCAGTATAAAATACAACATCTACCATTTCAGTATTTTTTGCGTTCACAGACTGCAAATAAGCCCAAACGCACGAACCCACTTCATTTGCGCCTCTGTGAGCTAGACCTTCATGCCACATAAAGCACATTGCTTCCGTGCTTTTAAGCTCGTACAATGTTAAATTATACACACTTAGTTTTGATACATAATAAAAAGAAGACGAGTCCCCTTGCGGGCATGGCAATGCTGCCTGCATATCATAAACAGCGACAATTTTATCTGGAGAATGTTTATCTATGTCCTTCTCTTTTCTTGACAGTTCTTTGTCTTCAATATGGTTGTTGTACTGTTCCTGAAGTTCTTGTTTTTCTAACTCGGAGGCATTAATAAAACCCTGGCAAAAATCACACTTATCTTTTTTTGGAATAAAAAAAGATAAATTAAACTCTCCCTTGAATATATTGGAGTACATCAAATAATTTACGCTCGGCTTCTCGAGTTCTTTGCAATGCTGCTCATAATCTCTGTGGAGGTCGGCAATAGTTTTTCCTCCTTCAATGTATTCTTTCTTTGATTGAGATCGGCAGTAGTGGCTCTCCATTCGAGGAATAGATCGGATATGATTACGCACTTCTTCTTTTAACTCCTCAGGAACACTGCTATGTTTTTGGTGTCTGCCTCGATTATCTGCCTGTATAATTCCATTTACGTCATTATTTTGTTTGCGTAAAACGGTTTCAATTACTTGAGAGTTAATGCAAAGGGTTGCCATGAAGAAGGACTTGCAAACACGAATTTTTTCTCCTGCGTATGTGAAAAAAAATGCGTTATTAAGACCACGTATTTTTTTAAACCGAACTTGTATACCGGTATCTTGGTTTTATGGTTGTAGTACAAGATGCAATATACATTCTTTGTTTTTGAAGGTCAGCCATACTCCAGTAATCGTCGAAAATTTTCTGTCTTTGTTCATCTGCTAACTTAAGTGAACATTTATAACGACATTTATCAGCATTGCAAGGGGGGTCGCATTATTCTAGCCTTACGATTGACTAATACTCGATCTTTGGTTCCATCTTCATTTTTCGTGATTTTTATTGAAGCATAACTTTGGCCACTATTCCTCATCATTTTAGCAACATTTTTTTGCCACTGAGATATCTTTCTCTTTCGCTTTTTTACATTTTCTGGTGGGGGACATGGGTTTTTAACAGAGCGTCTTTTGTTGCTTAAATTTTGGTTCCAAATTAAAGGAGGCCCCTCATCAGAAGAATCATCAGAGGATGACGAAGAACTATTTGAAGAATAATTTGGGTCGCCTGAGGTGTTATCAAAGACTGAACTACTAGAGGAACTGGTTGATATGGAAGACGAAGAGCTGCTACTGTCCTTTTCACGCTCACTACTGATTGTAACGTCATTATTTATAAACGTTGGTCCTCTTTCATCTTCAGCACCTGTTGTTTCATAGATAGTTGGACTTTTTTGGTTTTCTTTGTTTTCAAAATCAACAGCCATATGAAAATATTGTTCGTATTGTTTTTCAGCTAAAGGAGAAGCAATTTTAGGATTTTCATTTGTATCAGTAGTAAACTTGTTGACAGAATCACTGACTATGGGAAAATTATTGGTTTCACTTTTATTAGTCACAAATAATTGTTGAGTATACAAACCGCTACTTTCATGTCTGGCATTATCTTCATCTGTTTCGCAAATCTTACTAGCGAGGTCTACTAGAATACGACTTCTATTCCCACTCATTTTCTAGAACAAAATATTATCCATTAGGTCCATAAAAAATTGTGCAGTCAACACACATAATATTTATTAATTCTTTTCTACACACGGATTGAAATTTGAACCACCAAATTTTTGTTACATGTCGCACAGTCGTTTACAAAATGAATCGCTTACTAATCTATTTTTATCAAGTTACACCTACGCAAGAGGTTTGTATTAAATACTTATTCCCTCTGACCCTATTAAAAAATGTTATCTTTAACTGGTAAAATTCCCACGGTTTAGATATCGGCCAAACGCGAATGGTTGTTGGATGAATCAGTTGTTTCTTGAAAAGTATCATTTCCAACGTACTAATGAATAAATCAATAATAAAATCTCTTGCAGTAGAGTTTTCAAAGAAATGAAAATCTCAGTTTAATTAAGTATCTAGTAAGAAAAAATATTTTAAGGAATAGAATGATAAAACGAAATAATTTCTTGGATTTGAGTTAAATTATGCTGAAGACAATGTTAACTAAAAATAACAAGCTATACTTAGGGCAAAATTCTATTCAAAACTATATTAACTCAAAATGAAATAAAGATAAAAAGCTCACTGGTGTACTTATTTTATTCAAGAGTATGATATTATTTGTAATCATCATATTGACCAAGATTATAATAAAAATAAATGCTTACCTGTTAAAGAAGAGTATGATATTTTGAAATATAATTCTCTTGATCCAAAAATATTCACTAATAAGACGCAAGCAGTTTGAATATTTTGACTTGTAATAGTATTGATTAAATAAAAATATCTTAAGTCTAGCGCGAACTGTAGACAACTAAGTTGCCCGAGTCTTCTCCATAACGGTTGTGTGGAAGTGGGAGATGCCATAGTTGGTCACAGAGCCCTCTAGAGCTTGTCGTTTAAATTGCAGTTGTAATACTTTTCTTCCTAATAGATCCATTCATTCTGAGTAGTTTGATGACATAAATTAAAAATGAACCAATTTTGACTTATCATACTATTCTTCCCAATCAACGATATATATATATAATATATATTATTATATAATATATATATATATATATATATATATATATATATATATATATAATATATATATATATATATATATATATATATAATATATATATATATATTATAATAATATATATATATATATATATATATATATAAATATATATATATATATATTATATTAAATTGTATTGTCAAATTACTTAATGGCGTAAGAAATAGCATTGTTCTTGATTCTCTTTTTAGGTTTGTATATTTGTTAAGTTATGTTAGTTATAATATTATTGTTAATAATTTATATTGTAGAATTTTAATGATAATAAACTCTTTTTAGACGAATTCAAACTGCTATCTCTTATTAATTAAAATATTGATCCACATAATTTTGTCGACTTTGTTGGCCCAAATTTCTTAGTACAACATCTTGTTGGTCTAAGATGGGAACTGGAAGTGGCTCAAGATCAATCTCGTCCCAAAGGGGGATTGGGTCTTCTACCCTATAATGACTGGCAATGTTATGCAGGATTGCACAGGCTAAAACTATTCTTGCAGCCTTATGTGGTGAATAGTGTAGCACCCTATCCTTTAAAAGGCATCTGAATCTTCCTTTGAGAAGTCCAATGCACCGTTCTACTACACTTCGAGACCTTTTAAACCTGTCATTAAAATTTTCTTGCCTTGGTGTATTTGGATGAGCAAATGGTACCAATAACCAAGGAAGACATGGATACCCTGAATCACCTGTAAAAAATCACAATGAATATTTTAGTCTGTTAAATAGTAGTATAAAAATAAGGTACATACAATATAATATATAAATAATCACATACCCATTATTCTGTCATCATGTTGACCATTATCATAATTAGCACGCAAAGCTCTTCCAATTCGGCTTGCACGCCAAATAAATGCATCATGAGTGCTACCTGGCCACTGGGTTAATATATTTATGATGTTCATGTCTGCATCACATATCTGCAACAAAACAAATAATTATTGTAGAAATTTACCTAGTTCATAATTTGTAATACTTACTATCTGACAATTTAAACTATGGTATCCTTTTCGATTTACAAACATATGCTCATTTTCTCTAGGCTTCACTATAACTACATGGGTTCCATCCACAACTCCAATGATTTCTTGCATATTAAATGCATTGTGAAACCTTTAATATATATATATATATATATATATATATATATATATATATATATATATATATATATATATATATATATATATGTGGCAGAAGTATAGAGTTTATTTACTAACCTATCAAAGGCCAATTATAATTTTTTCCTAATAACTGACTGCAACAAATATCAAAAGAGACATATCAAAAGAGAGAATTCATTCGTGTTTCATATAAATTTAAATTTTTTTTTAAATACCCGATTTCATAAAATAATATAATAAAAATGTACTGTTTCAAACAATTTTCAAAGCATATTTGAGGCATAAAACATACACATAATAAGGACATGGCAATACTACAAACATAAATTTGACATGATGTTTATGCCAAATTCATCTGCACTTTCTCTATACTTTTGCCTATATATTATAAATACATAATATTAATCACAATATTACCTGGCTTTTTTTAAATTTCTTTCCACATCATTTCTTGGATATTTAATCCATCTTCTTGTCAAATGCCTTATTAAGACATTAGTGACCTCAATGATATTGCGACTGAGGCTTGACTGACTAAGGCATGTTAAAAAATTGTTAGCTAGGCCCCGTTGGTAGCTCCCAACACCATAAAAATGTAAAACTGAGAGTACCTAAAATGTATAGAAGTTTTGACTTAGTGGTTATATTCTGATATATTTTTAAATTTAATGCAGCTTAGTAATACTTACCCTAAACATTTTAGGTATCCTAGAGGCATAAACACCTTCCTCCAAATATGGTTCTAATACCCTTATCAGATAATTTGCAGCTTGTTTATTAAGCTGGAATTGCTGCCTAAATTGAGCATCACTTAGTGAAAAAGGGTTTTGAGTGTCCCGTAACATTCTTCTTATCCTCCTTTGTGAGCGTCGGATATCTATCCTCTCTAATTCTTCCAAAACCAGCAAATGCCCGTAAAACGCAGCCATATTAATACTTTTGCCTCAGTCTTCCTTACGAATCAAATAAAACACAACACCGCCTACTGAACTATTAATTATCATCATCGAGTTGATGACTATTATCTATTTATTGCTGAACCTAACCTCGCTTCTCCCAGTCCCGCCAGTCATGTCAGATTAATTTCGACCATAATTTCGACTCGAAATTAAATTTCAACCACTTTCTTGAAGTTGAAATTAATTTCGATAAATCGAAATTTAGTGACGTCCTTTGGTTAGTTCAGCTGAAATCCACTAGGCTCGCAAAGTCGCATTTCGACGTCGCCATATTGATTTCAACATGTTTTCAGTCGAAATCTCAATTAGAATCAGGGCCCTGATTTGTAAATACAAGAGTAGTAAGGTTAAGTTTAGTTTAAATGATTTTATAACATTTTGCAAACAGAATATTACTGAAAAGCAATGTAACTTGATTGAGAAGGCAACAAGCAACCAATCTGACTCTCCACTATGGTTCGAGCTGAGGTACGGCAGAATAACGGCTTCTATTGCTCATGAAGCGTCAAAATGTAAAACTTCGGATGGGGTACTCGTAGAAAAAATTTTAGTAGCATATCAGTTTAAAGAGCCGATAGCAATGCAAAGAGGTACTTAATAAATTTTTATTTCATATGTTGGTGTACATAATACTTTTTAATTTTTGTTTAAGGAAAACGCCTAGAAAATGATGTAAGGAGAGAGGTAGAAAAAATTAAAAATATTAAGATCAAGAAGTGCGGACTCTTTCTCTTAAGCGAATATCCTTTGTTGGGTGCCTCTCCAGATGGTATTACAGAAGACCATATTATTGAAATTAAATGTCCGATGAAAAACAAAAATTTAACCAAATATATTAATTCAAACAACTTAACACCAAAATGCGAAGCCCAAGTGCAATTACAAATGCACTGTGCAAAAAAACTGAAAGCTTATTTTTGCATCGCTCACGATGATTTTGAGACTTCTAAACAAGTAGATGTTTTTGAAGTATTTTATAATGAAGAATACTGCAAAAGCTTAATTAAACAGTGTACATTGTTTTGGGAGTATGTTTTTGATTTATTGATTGTAGATTAAAAATAAAACATAATACGTTTTAATTACATGTTATTAATTTATTTTGAACATTAACCATACCACATGCAATCACAACAATGAAATCCAACATACAAATGACTTTAGTATCGATACAATCGTGAGGGGCTACCATGGAAAAATTTCTTAATCTACCTATTGATCTCTCAACATTTATACGTAGCGCTGCTATACGTTTCGTTTCCATTACTTCCAATTTTGAACTAACCGTGTTTGCAGAAACGCTTGGAGGTCTTATAAGATGGCAACCTGTAGATTCTAGCAAATGAGATATGTTTTTAAAACCCCTGTCAGCCATAACAGAATATTCCGGTGACAAATTCAACAAAAAGTCACAATCTTCAAATATTATTGTGTCACTGGCCCTTCCACCATAACCATCTGAAATGTAGTTAATTAATCCATCAGGTGTAATGGAAATCAAATATTTAATTGTATTACAATGTTTATATTCAGACCAGGTCAAAGACTGTTGCTTGGCACTCGAATGTTTTTCTATTCGTATTTCAAAGCAATCTAATACACTGACAGTTTTAAAATATCTCTTTCGAAAAGATATGGGTAACTTCTCATAAATTTGTTTCATCGGCGGAAAAAAAATAAACTGTTTCATGCGGTTGGCTATTAACGGAACTGTTCTGTTAAATATTTTTCCTATTAAACTTGTGCTGACATCGAAGTCAATGGCCAGATGTATATATGGGTCGTTAATACGAATTTTTTTTAATGAAATTAAAATATCTCGTACTGGCGAAGCAATGCTTTCAGATAATTGTTTCGTTAGAAAATATACTTCTTCTGGTAATCCTAAATAAAAACCGATGTTGGTATTTATTTTAAGTATAGTATCTTTATAAAAGTTAGGTTTGATTGTATTTGACATGCTATCTGAACTTGTGCTACTACATGATGACACAGACATTTTTGAAGGAGAACTTTCAGGTGAGGAACAGATGTTTTTTCGCTTATTTTCCATGTCACTTTTTTTCGTTCTAAACCTTACTGTTTGCACCTCCTTGTTTTTTTGTGGAGTTTTTAAATTAACTTGCACTCTTTTATGTTTATATTTTTTCTTTGGACTATCTAGTACACTTTTCAAAATACAATCCTCGGATAAAGGGTCCTTTGGTACACTTTTCTCTTCATATATTGGATCACAATTAATGATTTCGAAAGGTTGACAACTTGAGGTCGATGGAACATCATCTTTTAAAATCTCATTAACACATTCTGCTTTTCGCCTTTTTTCATATGCTCCACTTTTTCTTAAAGGTTTTACTACTTTCTGGCAATCAAACTTGTGAGGGTATATTTCTGATTTCAATTTCAATGTTCCACAATTTAAACTTGATTAAATTTTCTGTATCATTTTCAATCTGTAATAATAAAATGAATTGATATATAGAACAAAACTTAACTAGTTTACTTTTTACATTATAAAGGTATAAACATAAATTTTACATATTGCAAATACACTTTAACGAATTGTTAAACATTCTGCAATAAACATAGCTTAAGACTTTATAGTCAATTTTGTAATCTTTCTGGAGTTTTTGCAAGGTAAAATTTTCTACTTATGACGGTTGCATGTTACTGCATGCATTTATGGACTTTGTAGAGATACAAAAAAATTAAACTAGTGTTTGATATTACATAAGTAACATATATAATATTATATTGTTTGCAATTACACCATTAGTTAATATCTATTAATTATTATATCTTGATAGTAAATGAGAAAGTGTTAACTCACATCAAAATGTTCTTCACATACGTATTTGATACTTTTGGGTCCAATTAAATCTCGCTTCATTAATTTGCACCATTTCTTTCTCTTGTCTCTTTGCAAAGGTACATGAAAAAATATTTTGTTTGGTGTTTTAATTGTTGTGCTCGTGCAATTAGGCACAATACAGTATTTATAGCAGCCTTTTTTTAATATTACTCATCATATAAATCAATAACACTGTTTCTTCACTCTTTATACACCACTTTTAAACTTTATAACAACAATAAAATGGTACACATTCGACAACGAACAAACGATGAGTAATCTAAACGAGGCGCCGCCGGTCGCTCCGTTCAGTTTATAAACCAGTACGGAGATGTGACGTCACAAAGCCCGTCTGCTGAAATAAAAATGATGAATGCAACGCTCAACTTTACATGCCTATAACTTTTTTATTTTTAGAGATATCATAATTTTTTTTGATAGTGTAATTTAGGTGTGCTTTAATTTTTATTTGCAATCATAAAAAAAAATGGTAAACTTCTCCATTAACTTATCTATATTTACAGTAAAATCCCAGAATATAATGATAAACAATTTCCCCCCTAACGTACCTATTAATGTTAAATTTTGACAGAGGTTATACTCAATAGTTATGTATAAATAATATAAAATAAAATATAAGATAATATAAATATAAAATACTACTCACTAATATAATAGTTTAGTTTTCGTTTAATAAATGTTTAAGTTTGAAATGAAATGAAACTCTCCGGATATGTGTGCACACGATAACCTGATGAAGAGAGATTCAAGGGAGAGTCAAAATCTCATCCCTTGGTAGACAATAAATAATTTAATTAAATTGTACTGACTATTGTTTTAGGAAAAGTAAATGTAATTATTATTAATGATATAAAAGTTAAAACCTTGAAGAGGACGTAATGTTATTAAAGATATTTAAACAAGAAACAAAAGATAAAACTAAGTTCTTCCTGCCGGTTTCCGTAGGTTTCCCTGGAAGGTCCTCTGGTGAAGAACTAATTGCAGGTGGGTAAATTTACTCCAAACCTGGATTCCATATAAAAAAAAGGAGGTACTTTAAACCAAGTCCATTAAATTCTTCTTCATAAAACCCATAACTTAAAATTCCTCTTCCCCTTGTCTTAATAAATTCTCCATAAAAAAAAAAATAAGTATTCTTCCCTGACTTGCACTGGAATCCGTAAGTAGGCTAAAAAAAAAACAGTTGTGTTACTCCAAGTCCTTTGTTCATACAAGAAAGTAAAGAAAAACCAAGAAAGGTCAACAAGTTGCTTTAAATTGAAATAAAAACTATACTGTTTTTCTGTAAAAAATAACCTTGGGATGGTATGACAATGTTTTATAGGATATATTAAATAGATAGGTTTTCGGAAAGCATGGTCTATATATATTATAGAATAGAAAAAAAGAAATATTAGCCGGTTTAAACGGTATGGAATTGAAATAGATAATTGTTGGTTTTCATCTTTGGAAAGAAATAAAGCTTGAGGTAATGATAAAATCTAATACTTGTAATATGTTTCGGTATTAATGAAATAAGTGAACTAGGACATATATAAGAAAGACTAGATAGATAGATAAGAATATATATCGAGAGAGGATTAAAATAGATTTGAATTTCACTAACAATGGCGGATGATATTGAAACGAATAAAATGTGTGAATTGACAAAGTTCAGAAGAACTGGAAGAGAAGTAATGAAAAATACTAAAAAGATGGCTAAGCTCAGAGGAACAAAGTTAAATGGCCAAAGAGACACTAAATCTCAAGTGAGTGTTCGGGCTAGCTTCAATGCACTGGATTGTGGCTTAAAGATATAAACAGATAGCAAGGATGCTGAGCTAATGAGACAAGAAACGAAATGAGACCTGGTAATATCAAACTTGATACAACTAAAGAAGGTCACTGGGAATAAATTTATAGAAAGAGAACAATAAGAAGAGAAAAAAAAGGGCGCCAACTCAACGATAGTTGAGATTTTGATGTAACAAATGAATCTGGAGATAATACTCTGAAATACAAAAATACTAAATAATAATCTTGTTTTGCTATGTTATATACTGGTTAGTAGAACTGAAATAAAACTCAAAATAGCAACAATAAATATATTTATAAAAAATGTATATAGGTATATGTGTATAAACAATTTACATATAATGCAAAGCCAAATAACAGTGGTAGTGGATGGTGTACAGATACAATGGGACCTAATAGCCCCTCAACAAACGAATAGTCACTACCACTGACCAAATAAAATATGAAATATTAGTATAAACCAAGAATAGTCCGTAGGGTAGCCAAAGTCTTAAAACAAAAAGGTAGTCATTTAAATTTAAATTAGTTCTACTAAAATGAGGTACTAATGACAATATTGTAAAGATATCAAACTTGATAAATCTCTATTACAATTATATTAAATATATATATTACATCCAAAAAATGAGTTGTTCCATACTCATTATATAATATTTAAAAAAACAAACCACATTAAATTTATGTCCCTCTTAATATCAAATTGTATTATATTAACAAAAATATTATGTCCAAAAAAAAGTGAGTTTGGTCAGACTCTCTAAATCCTAGTTAAAACCTAATAACACATGAAGTGTCCCTTTTTCCTCCCGAATATTTTATAATTAAATTATCAAAAAAAAATTATCATAAAGGTATTCACCTTATCATATGCATATGATCAGTTAACAGTAAATATAAAGTAATACGTAATACAAAAGGTCAAATAGTTAAACGACTTATCTTTACAGCACTATAAGTCCATAGGAAAAACTCCTCTTGGCACGGCTACATCAGTTTGTGGCTGTAAAGACGAATCCTGGTCACAAAAGCCACAACCAGTCACTGGTCTCTGGGTGACAGCAAAATCCACGGGTTTGCTAACTATGTATCTAAGGATTCTGTTACTAGTATCCTTGAGGGAATATTCTCAAGAGAATATCCTCAAGTAAAGTGAAATTAATATTTTCACGTGACGGAATATGGAGCTCGCAGCACGCCAATTTGCAAAACTCTTCCTTTTTATGTGGAACTCTTATAAATCAGAAAATCTTGATTTTAAAAAAATTTACTTATTATATTATTATTAATGAATTATATTCTTCCCCAAATTATTTTTCTGCTCCAATTCCGTCACTTTGGAGGTGAACAATTTCACCGGTTGGCGTGGCTGCGTATCAGTTCTGACCAAAACTGATCGTTTCGCTTCCGCATAAAATCGATCTTCCTTTCACAGCGATTACAGCGCGTGAGTGGGGAAATGTCGATTTAAAATCGATCGTAGGCGGGTAATAAAAATTTCTAAAGGGGTTAATCAGTAGCGTAAACGCTACATTCTCCCTCATCTCCAGCAAAAAAAAAAAGGAACTTTAGGAACTTTTTTTTTTTTGTGGCAGAACGATCTAACACTGACAATGAACGTTGATACGTTAAAATTGAACATTTTCGTCACCAGTCAACCATTTGCTCAGGAATTGGAACAAAATCAAGGACGAAATAAAAATATGGAACGAAGAATATGAGACCAAGTCATACATTTTTTTTTTTTAATGAGATAATGTATGTTAATTTAGTATAAACCAAAGATAAAAAAAGTATACATTTTAAGTTAAATTCTATAACCTTACAGATCAAATAACCCCTAACACAATATCTCCAAGAACCATTCATAACAACTAAATTCAAACAAAGTCCTATGAACTTTACCCAACGTTGACACTAGAGCGACCAGATTCTATTCGTCACCATAGAGTTCAATGAGGGCCTAATTACTCAGAACTAGTTGAAACTACAAAACCTAAACATATATATGGTTCGGGATATCAACAGCATATTGAAAATTCAAAGTAAAAGATAATACAATACACCTACTTGATTTAGCAGCGGTAGGAAAACACACAATCGGTAAAGGTTGCTAGTGCCTTAGATACTAGCAAGCCCACTATACTCATGGTATAGGGTATGCTAAAAAAAGGTAAGTAAGATAAATGCAATCCCAACTCATAGTAAAGGATATGCACAAAAGGTAAAAGATAATTGCACGTCCAGATCTACTCATGGTAGAGGATATGCACAAAACTCACTTCTACCAGCTATACACTTGGTAGAAGGAAAGATAAAAGAGATCCTAACTGTAATACCTAAACTGTACTATTGACGTGTTCCAATTCTTTACTCACAATAAGAACAGTAAAGGACAGATTTTCAGGACTCTATAATCAAGATATAGATAAGATATATATTCATAAGATATAGATAAGAAATAAACTTATCCAGGTAAAGTAAAGATAACTAACTTAAGGTAAAGGTACAAGATAAACCAATTAAGGTAAAGATAGATACACACTCAAGGTAAAGATACGAGATAAACTCAGTCAAGGTACGAGATAAACTCAAGGTAAAGATATGAAATAAACTCAGTCAAGGTACGAGATAAACTCAAGGTAAAGATACGAAATAAACTCAGTCAAGGTACGAGATAAACTCCATTACAGGTATGAGATAAACTCCATCAAGGTAAAGATAAACTCAATTAAGATACAGATAAAGATAACTCACATCTACCAATCCATATCACTAGTAGAGAGACAGGTAAACAAACAGTATACAATAAGATATGTTAAAACTCAAATACTTTGAGAAGGTAATAACATAGGAGATAACAAACCAAGTTAAACAGACTTACATACTGCTGAATATCAGAACGATCCAATTCTAAATGACACATTCTAATTTCAACCTAAGAGACACTCAAGGAACAACTAATATGTATTGATAGATTTCTGAGCCAAGTGAGGGCACACATCCAGGGTGATCAATCCTGAACCCACGCTAAAACACCGACACAGTAAGTAAATATGAATGCATAAGCTTTATGGTCATGATCCACAAAACTATACAACACTAATAAAGAAAATATTTGGAATGTTTTCCTAATTATCCCTGTAAATATCTATTCAACTCAGAACTCAAGGTGGGGAAATTCCCATATATCCATCCTGTACTCCTATGATATGCAATTTGACTTTTAAGAGAAAACAAACAACAAAATTAACAAGTCCATATACTAAGATAATAACCAACATTAAGATAAGATAGAAAAAAAAATAGAAGGCAAAATAACACAACTTATGGTTTTTGCCAGGTAAACAAAATAGATAATCAAATCTTAAACAACCAAACTGGTACAGAAGTGATAAGGGACCAATGAGATCTAACGATATGAAGTTGAAATGGAAAATCAATCCATCGATAACTACCCATTAAATCTGGTTGGGGAAGATTTGTCGGTTTGCATGTAGCACAGATTTTGCATTTAGCGATATAGCTACGTACAGTTTGACGCATCTTCAGCCAGTAATAAAGTTCAGATATTCGACGGAAAGTTTTGTAGAGACCAAAATGAGCTGCAGTAGGATGGTCATGAAAAGTGGCCAAAACCTCTGCTCTATTAGGAGTTGGAACGACTATCTTCCAATCCGACATTCCAGTAAAGGCATCCATGGAACTTAAGACATGTTTATACAAAACACCATGTTCAACTTTAAAATCAGGAAATTTACCTGGTACATTCTGTACATTATACAACATTTTTTAACAATGGACTGGTTAGATGACGGACTCTTAACACATACTCTAATTCAGGAGCTAACAGATGCTCTACCTTGAAAGCAGACATTTTTACACAACTGAGAAATATACGAGAGAATGAGTAAAAGTAGGTAAAGTTTAACTTTCTGTCCTTAAAATAATATTCTGAAGGGATACCAATACCAGTAATGTTTAATTGTTTTGGTCCAGTTATGAAATCCAATGAAATATACTGCTACAACACCCTAAGGAACCTAAAATTTCAAAACTGTTATTTCGAGGTAGTGACTCAACTTATTGGCTACTCCGGACTTGTAAAATATGTGAAATAGTTAACTTTAGTTATTTAAATTTTTAATTAATTTATTATTAATCTAAATTGTTATTTAATCAATCAAAAACAAAGCAATTTATTCAGTCTACACAGTATATAGCAAAACAAGTCAATTTAAGATATAGATATAAGGTAATGTCCAACAAAAAAAAATTGAAAAACAAAACTAAACGTTAAAATGAAAATCTAAAAGCACAACCAGTGAAAACCACAACAAACCAAGATCAAAATCAAAAGTTAAAGGAGATATATATTTTTTTAAGGCAGAAGTGGAAAAGAAGCCACACGTTGGGTCTAGCCAATTGAAACGAATAAAATGTGTGAATTGACAAAGTTCAGAAGAACTGGAAGAGAAGTAATGAAAAATACTAAAAAGATGGCTAAGCTCAGAGGAACAAAGTTAAATGGCCAAAGAGACACTAAATCTCAAGTGAGTGTTCGGGCTAGCTTCAATGCACTGGATTGTGGCTTAAAGATATAAACAGATAGCAAGGATGCTGAGCTAATGAGACAAGAAACGAAATGAGACCTGGTAATATCAAACTTGATACAACTAAAGAAGGTCACTGGGAATAAATTTATAGAAAGAGAACAATAAGAAGAGAAAAAAAAGGGCGCCAACTCAACGATAGTTGAGATTTTGATGTAACAAATGAATCTGGAGATAATACTCTGAAATACAAAAATACTAAATAATAATCTTGTTTTGCTATGTTATATACTGGTTAGTAGAACTGAAATAAAACTCAAAATAGCAACAATAAATATATTTATAAAAAATGTATATAGGTATATGTGTATAAACAATTTACATATAATGCAAAGCCAAATAACAGTGGTAGTGGATGGTGTACAGATACAATGGGACCTAATAGCCCCTCAACAAACGAATAGTCACTACCACTGACCAAATAAAATATGAAATATTAGTATAAACCAAGAATAGTCCGTAGGGTAGCCAAAGTCTTAAAACAAAAAGGTAGTCATTTAAATTTAAATTAGTTCTACTAAAATGAGGTACTAATGACAATATTGTAAAGATATCAAACTTGATAAATCTCTATTACAATTATATTAAATATATATATTACATCCAAAAAATGAGTTGTTCCATACTCATTATATAATATTTAAAAAAACAAACCACATTAAATTTATGTCCCTCTTAATATCAAATTGTATTATATTAACAAAAATATTATGTCCAAAAAAAAGTGAGTTTGGTCAGACTCTCTAAATCCTAGTTAAAACCTAATAACACATGAAGTGTCCCTTTTTCCTCCCGAATATTTTATAATTATATTATCAAAAAAAAATTATCATAAAGGTATTCACCTTATCATATGCATATGATCAGTTAACAGTAAATATAAAGTAATACGTAATACAAAAGGTCAAATAGTTAAACGACTTATCTTTACAGCACTATAAGTCCATAGGAAAAACTCCTCTTGGCACGGCTACATCAGTTTGTGGCTGTAAAGACGAATCCTGGTCACAAAAGCCACAACCAGTCACTGGTCTCTGGGTGACAGCAAAATCCACGGGTTTGCTAACTATGTATCTAAGGATTCTGTTACTAGTATCCTTGAGGGAATATTCTCAAGAGAATATCCTCAAGTAAAGTGAAATTAATATTTTCACGTGACGGAATATGGAGCTCGCAGCACGCCAATTTGCAAAACTCTTCCTTTTTATGTGGAACTCTTATAAATCAGAAAATCTTGATTTTAAAAAAATTTACTTATTATATTATTATTAATGAATTATATTCTTCCCCAAATTATTTTTCTGCTCCAATTCCGTCACTTTGGAGGTGAACAATTTCACCGGTTGGCGTGGCTGCGTATCAGTTCTGACCAAAACTGATCGTTTCGCTTCCGCATAAAATCGATCTTCCTTTCACAGCGATTACAGCGCGTGAGTGGGGAAATGTCGATTTAAAATCGATCGTAGGCGGGTAATAAAAATTTCTAAAGGGGTTAATCAGTAGCGTAAACGCTACAATATGACATGTTTTTACACATAATTTATTTATAACTTTAAGCTTACCGGCTGAGGTGGTCCAAAATTAAAGTACTTTCACAAAAAAAAAACAACTAAATAACAAACGGCTTCTTCCAACACAACAGCTTTTCCACAAAATAAAAAATAAACTTAAACCCAATTCATGAAAATGGCACCTACAGCCGCCTTGAACAAACGATGTTCACTCGACGAAATTCCAGCCACAAGTGTCGATCTGACGGTGCTACGGCTGTCACGACGATGTACTTTCAGAGTCGTAGACAGAGGGCGGGATTTAATGCCAACTTTCGAAAATAAAATTTACTGGAGTTTTAAATATATGGTTTAAGAATATTTCAAAAATGAATTTAATTTATAATTAAATTAAAGGATTCCAGTGACAAAAAGGTAAATGGTTCTTTAAGTAACGGACTCGTTACAAGAGTAAATCAGTGATGTTTATGGGAGTCGGAATTTTAAGTTCTGATAGTTTTGAATACAGCTGATCTGTTTCATACCTATGTTTATCGCACTTAAAAAGAACATGGTTGTGTGTATATGTCACATTCTGATATAATATCGCATGAGCATACCCCAGAAGGGATAATATT